>GL379802.1:846919-859474 GCA_000143925.2 Caenorhabditis brenneri | reverse complement strand
AGAGTGGGGAACCCAGCGAGAGATTTGTTTTGAGGCAGTTTTTAGTCCATAACTATGCTGAAAACTTATTTTCAGACCCCCCTCCAAGAGAATTTTCTCTTGTCCGGACGATTCTGCATCGATCTATGAAAAAATATCTTCCCTTTTTGAACACTTCCATCCCCCTTTAACCAGCAAATCTGTATTGACCAGTTTTTACTAATAAAAAAAAATAAAACTGAAGTCTCGTTTTTTAAATTTTCAAATTGATTATTCGGTTCTAAACCAGTTTTGCATTATCTTGCTGTCAAATATCGTCATTTATCTCAACCTTATATATTACAGCTACTAGCAAGTTCAGACTTTTGCAACTTACATGTCAGGAAAGCAAGGCAACAGACAACCAGCAATCTGATTTCAGAGAGCTGCCATCAATCAGCAACACATACATCATCACAACGGCATATATGATTTTCAACAGACCACCTTGAACACTCTTCGTCAGATCCAGCAGGACATCGTCACCTCGAAAAACGAAACCAGGGAATCTCCACAACAACTTGCTCAACAAATACTGCAGCGAGTTGAACAATTAGAGGACGCTAATTCTCTGCGAGCTCTAGCCGCTGAAAATGAGGCAAACAAAACTCTTATCAATCAACTTCAAGGACAATTGGAAACAGCGAATAAACGACAGGAGGAGCAGGGCCATCATTGCTGATCTTTTGATCAGCGATGACAAGAACGAAATAATTCATTTGGAACTCTTAAACCCAACAGATCAGTTTTATTAACGATTAGAAAGTAAAGAGAGCGTAACAACAACAGTAGCAGAAAGCTGAAAATTCCATATTGTTCTGTTACAAACCAACAAGAAGTGAAACATAAGAAGAAATCATGGGATCCTGACAACAAAGTTCACAAAAGAACCGTCGACAATGCCGTACTCAGCAAGGGTCATACCCTCTTCGAGCTGTCTACCTGAAAATTAATTTTCAATAGTTTTATCTGATTAATTATCAACCAACCTTCGAAAACCAAACGCTGCTTGTGCACTGGAAATCCTTCCCGCTCTCTTATTCTCAACATCAACACATAGCTATAGTCATCCGAGTACACCGTTAGAGGAATAGCTGATCCGTATAATGTCTTAATTGTTATGTTGATTGTGTTCGAGCCGCCCTAAAGCATCAATTTTTTAGAAATGAACAATAATACGCTTTGGTACTTCTCTGATCGTAAGGAGCTGAATGAAGTGAACCATGGAACCGGTTTCAATTCCATAATCGGCAAGTGTCTTGTCGTCTTGAAGCTTTTGGTCTGAAAATTCATTTCAAATTTCAGCCAGTTGCTGGAAAGGTTACCTTCAAAAACCAAATGCTGACGATCCAATGGAACTTCCAGTAGTTCTCTCATTTTCAGTTTCATTACATAAATGACATCATTAGGTCTCATCCTCAATGGATTGAGAGGTGCTCTATTAGCGGTACAAACAACGAATTCAATCGGATCGGCGCATTTCTGGAAAAAATCATTTTTCAAAAACCACGAAATATCACCTACTTCTCTTAGTTTAACCATCTTCTTCCTCATCTTATCCATGACTTGGTCCTGCTCCTCTTGTCTTCTATTCGCTGTTTCCAATTGTTCTTGAAGTTGCTTGATGAGAGTTCTGTTTGCTTCATTTTCAGTTGCTAGAGCTCGCAGAGCATTGGCGTTTTCTAACTGCTCAACTCGCTGCAGTATTTGTTCAGCCAGTTGTTTCTGAGATTCCCTGGTTTCGTCTTTCGAGTTGACGATGTCCTGCTGGATTTGGCGGAGAGTGTTCAGCGTGGCTTGTTGGAAATCTTTCGTGTCGTTGTGGTCATCATGTCCAGTGGCAGCTCTCTGAAATTGTTTAATTTGTAGATTTTCAATGGGATTCATTGAACTAACCTTCCGAGTATTCATTGAAGAGCTTGCTGGTTTTCTGTTACTTTGTTTTCCTGACATGTAAGCTGCACAAGTCTGAAACTGCTAGTAGCTGTAAAATATGAGGTTGAGATAAATAAAGGTAATCGGAAACAAGATAATGCAAAATTGTTTTAGAACCAAATAATCAATTTGAAAATTTAAAAAAAAAACAAGAATTCAGTTTTATTAACGAGTAAAGATACGATGAGAATATCAGAAAGTGCATATAGCTTAGCTAGTTCGTAACAAAACTGGGTGGAAGGCTGAATACCGCAAAGCAATTTCAACGTGAACTACAGTACTTTCCACAATTACATTTCAAAACGAAGTTTTCAGTTGATTTTGGTTAACTTGGGTTCTCAGACAGTTGGAACACAAAGAATGCGAACAGTAGTCACAGAAGAAGAGGTTAACACACTGCCCAAGCCCCTAATAAGACAATGGTGTAGAGGCTAATGGAATATTCTTTCTCAGCATACAGAGTGCGCCATCTGTACACTCGGCCCCTTGAGTACCTCTCCCCTCCCTTCTTTCTATTGATTTTCATTACCAAGAAATGGGCCAGCGACCACTACAAGTGACTGTGTCCACGATTTTTTTCAATGTTTCATACTATTATTTAGGTTCCTGTGGCTCTCGCCACGAAGCGACTTTAATTTTAACTCACCCGTTTTCCTTGTTAAATTGCGAGTTCTAAACTTTAATTTTCAATATTTTCCCTTTGGCTTCGCTTCTTTTTTTGAAGCCAAACGCCTCCTCGCCCATCCTTGCAATCCGCTTTTTTCCGTGACCATTTTGATGTTTCCTCTCCGACATCCTCTCGTGTCTGATTGACTTTTTTTGCATAACCTCTCCATTCTCATCTATGCAATTTTCAGCCTCCTTTTATTCTCAACTAAAACTCGTCGCCACAAAACATGGGTTCCCAACAAAGCCACACAGAAAGGGTCATACGACGAGTTGAGGAGGAAGCACGTGTTCTAAGGGCTCTGGCCACTGAAAACGAGTCGAATAAGATTCTCATCAAGGATCTCCAAGGTCAACTAAAGGAAGAAAAGGAAAGAGAGAAAAGGCAGAACCAGGTCATGGAAGAAATGAGAAAAGAGATAACTCTGCTTCGAAACGGAGAAGTATGTTATGATACTTTTGAACTAATGTAATTTGGAAAATTGTTTTTTGTAGGAAGACTCCAAATCAATCAACATCACTGTGAACCCCTTAGGTGGAGAGCAAATTCCATTGAGAATGAGATCAAGTGACACTACTTATGCGTTGAAACTGAAAATTCAAGAACTGACAAGATATCCTCCGAGCGAACAGCGTCTGGTTTTCCAACGTTGGTTGTTGATCAATAAGCATAAGTTTAAAACTTATTTTCAGGTAGATTGCTTGAAGATGACAAGAGTCTCGCCGATTCTGGCATCGTCTGCGGTTCTACCGTTTACATGACCCTGCGATTGGGGGGACCGGGGAGGCTCCAAAGTCAACTGAATGAAGCAAAGGAAAGAGAGGAGAGGCAGAATCAGGTCATTGAAGAATTGAAACAAGAGATAGCTCTGCTTCGGGATGGAGAAGTATGTTATGACAGTTTTGAACTAATGTAATTTGGAAACTGAATTTTTTTTCAGGAAAGCTCCGACATAATCAACATCACTGTGAAGACCTTAATGGGAAAGCAATTCACATTTAAAATGAGATCGCACGACGTTGTCTTTATGATGAAGCTGAGAATGAAAGAGTTGGAAAATTTACCTGTGGATATGCAGCGTTGGGTCTTTGAAAGTTGGTTATTTTAGCAGCCAACTACATGCTAGAATGAATTTTTCCAGATCGCGAGCTTCGAGACGACAAGACCCTTGCCGATTCTGGCATCGTCTCCGGATCTACCGTTTACATGAGCCTGCGATTAGGGGGGCCGGGGAGAGGGAGTACATCGGAATAAGTGCTAAAGACGTGGTAAACCTTTTTCTAATAATTTTCTGTAATTGTAGCACAGCACATGTGTGTTTATCAGATTTTCATATTCACAAAATTTGACAATTGCTCAAAAAGCGAATTTCGAAATTATTTCTATATGGGAAAAATATATAAATCTGATATATACACATGTCTGCTTCAATTACATAAATTAATGAAAAAAGGTTTAATGCGCTGTTTTAACAATGGAACGTCATTCAATTCAAGCTCCGTGTCACTTGGCAACTTGTCAATTCGCAACTACGAAATTTCGCAACTATTTCTAACATGACACTTGCTTCCTACTTCTTTTTGTACTAGTTGCGGATTGTCAAGTTGCGAAATGTCACAGTTGCGAATTAGCAAGTTGCCAAGTGACGCGAAGCCTCAATTATGAGTTTCATTGTACCTTGTGTTTTTTTTCGCTTAAAATTATTTTCATATGGTTTTTTTTGAAAACTCAGATCAGTTTTGAAATATATAATCGTGTTTTCGCCTGTACGTAAGAAAAATATGAAACGGCTTGAGTCAGTCTGTTCAAGAAACTTTTTTCACCGTTTCTTGCTAAAGAAATTCTTCTTGATCTAAAATTTCTCGATTTTCCCCTATTTCCCAAATCAGGTCTTCACCCTTTTTGTTTTCTAATGTTATAAATACAGACAAAAATTTTCTTCAATTCATTTGTAACCGTTCTCTTTCTTGCATAGCTCACCTTATCATATTTTCCCTCCACACAACATTTTTAAATTGTTACACAACAATCTTTCTAATCTTAACTCTGACAAACATTTTTAATCAAACGTCATCAACTTTTAATTGTGAAAATTCTCGATTAAGGTGTGTGATTAAGGTGTTTAATAAAGTTTATCTCACAATTTTTCATGCTTTGAATTGTTTTATTAGTTCATAACAGTACTACCGTGAATACTGTAACAGACACCCATGAGCTTCAATTACAGTATTTCCGATATGTAGTTGTCAAAACCATCTGCTATCCCTATCGTTATCCAATCTTAATTAGTCCCATTTTGCACTAAAAGAACAAATCTCCTGCCATAAATCATAATTGTATTAAGTTACTTCTCAGCTTCACCGTCAACAGCTGGCCCCGCCATAAACGCCTGCCGACCGTGCTTCTCATAGAGAAGCGGTAAAAAAGGGCGGACCCTAAAGAGAGACGCAGAGTATCTATATGCAACAGATGATTCCATAAAATGTCTCTGTATTTCTCAGTGTCTCCCTTCCGTTTAATCTCTGACAGAAGAATTTGATCCTGTCATTTTGGTCATTCACACTTGTTGTTTCCGGTTTTCTCATTATTAATAATAATTATTGAAATTCTCAATTTCAGAACTAAAATCCGTTCAAAGAGACGAGCAAAATGTCTGGAAATTCGAACAACCGTGGCTACTCCAATGGCTCCCAGAAGGTAAGTTTTTTTTTCCAAAATACAGTGTGACCTATTTGATGAGTCTTATCATACTTCAGAGACCCCATACCTACTGGACCAACGCTCATGCAGCTCGAGCTGCGACCACTGTGCATGAACCCAAAAGAGTCCTGATGATAGCTCCAAAACCAAAGAGAAAGAGGGACTACTTGGCGGAGTCCTTGGAAAACTACCAACGGCAGCTAGCAGAGTTGAGACCATTCGAGGTAAGCGTTTTAGTATGTAGGATAACGATAGGGGCTGTAAACCAATAACTCCGCTCGCAGGTGATCTAGAAGTTACTATCAAGATGGTTTTGGCCGTTTAAAAGTTTTTGGCGGGAATTTAAAACTCAAAAAAAACTTTTGGTGGGGATCCAAAAAACCCAAAACTTTAGCAAGAATTCAAAAAAATCGAGAAGTTTGAAGGAGATTTTAAAAAACAACTCAAAAACTCATATTGCAGAGCATTCGTGGACCGGTGCACTTCACCATTCGGACATCAGATGGGAAGGAGACGCCTTTCAAAGCCAACTCATCGGAGTTAATCTATGCGCTCCGTGTCAACATCAAAAAGGTGCTAAATGTCCAACCCAGCGATCAGAAGCTGATGCTCCATGGTAAGATGTTTTTTACTCATTTGTCGTAAAAAAATACTGCTGAGTCTGCAAACACACATACTGGCACTTCAATGACTCTGTATTTCAGCATCGATTCTCCATGACCGCCAAACGATTCAGCAAGCCAGAATCTTCAACGGAGCAGTGGTGCAGTTGCTGGTGAAGACCAACTGCAACAAGTTAAGTTATGGTGAAGTCCCTCTCTATTGATTATTTTCGTGCTCTAAATTCTGGAACCCCTCCCAATTGTTTTGTTGTTCAAACTCATTAAGATTAGATTTTATTGTAGACTTCACATTTCTAATTCCAAAGATGACCATTATTATAATTGTCGAACTGTTGTTTTTTGCCTGTTGTAATATGTGATGATCCGTATAATGTATAAAATAAAGTTCAAATACTGATAGTAGAACACAGTAATCAAGCGGAATATAGATGAATTGAAACCCATCAAAACGTGCAAGATTTCAGGATTGAAACTATTCCCGATTTTGGGAAGTTTCATGCTCCCGAGTCCATAAGTTTGATTTTGAAAGAAGTTATCCCAGAACTTGCACCGGACCCTGGCCGGAAACGTATTACTACGAAGCGCAAGGAGTGGTCGCCACGTCGACAATGGATTAAAAGTCAGGGGGCGGGGTCAGATTTTCAGACGAATATTTCCAGACTCTCAGGCTCCAGTGAGGGTGTAAAAATCAAAAAAAGACGGTTCTTCTGAACTGAAGCTTCAGTTGAGCATACCTTCAGCTAGTATTCTTCCAGATCATCCCCTCTATCATGTACCCGATTCTCACCATCCTTCTCATCTTTCAATTCAAAAAATACGCCAAAAACCGGCAAAAGCTATTCTCAGATCGCCAGCAGTCACAGTAATTTTCCCTTGGTGCCCTGCTCTTGTGATAAAAGTTTTCCAGAAGTGACGCCACGACAAAACTAATCATTTGCATTACAATAACCTATATCATTGCTCACTTGCCATTAGGGATAATGTACATAAGGCAATCTATTTGTGAAGATTTGGAATGCTAGTGAGTTTTATTAGAGGATTATAAAAGTGTCAAGGCTGTAAAAAGTTCGGCTAGTTTATCCTAGAGCGTAGAGCGTCTGATCTCAGAGTATTTTATTCAACAGTAGACCAATAACAAACCGAGCTTCCTAATCGTGGGGCGTGACCAGTCTTGTCGTTGCCGGTGAGTACCAAAATAACTCCTCATCTTAAACTGCTCAGGGAATTTCTGGCAGTCAAACGGCACGTTGCTAGACGATCGGCATGCTTGCCGTTTGTCAGCGGCAATTTGCCGTTTTTCGGCAATTTGCCAGCAAAAACAGCAAGTTGCTCGCACACAACGGTAAATTGCCAGAAAATTAGGCAAGTTGCCTGAGAAAACGGCGATTTGCCGCAACAGCAACTTGCTGTTTGCTTGCCGAGCGCTGAGCAACTTGCCTTTTGCTTGCCGTAAGCATCTAGCAAGCAATCGGCAAGTTGCCTCCCGGTAATCAGCTTGTCAGCGGCAAGCATGTAAATTTGCACGGCAACTTGCCGAAAATTCCCTGAGTGACCTCAATCATTTCTTTTTGAATCATGGTAAACTTAGTTCTTGAGAAATTAGGAGTTCGTGTACTAACTTATGCGCCATAACCTTCCAGCCCATCTTCAAACTTTTATTTCCAGCGTTGACACCTCCGCATTAATGGGAAGCACCAATGTCCCTACACTTCTCGTCACCCTAACTCATATGCCTTTATGCTTTGCTCTCTCCTCTCAGTACCGGGATACAGTCAAGACGCTATTGAGAATTAACAGAAATAATACAGTGGTAAGTTCCAGAAAAGAGGGCGGAGTTTTCTTCCAAATTTCCTGCTTTTCAGAACCCGGAGAGATCGGAAATGACGACGACTCGTGTTGGTGTAAACACCTAAACTTCCGTGTTTTTTGTCTCTATAATCATTCCTTATGAACGTGCAAAATAATAAGTTCGAAATGTGTATTTGGTTTTTGATTGCTTCTAGACTTGCAAAAAGGGGCGGAGCCTGGGCCTGATCATATATTCATTTGCAATTCAAATAAAAAGGAAACGAATCAAAAAAGCGAGCAAAACAAGATTAATTCCACAAACAAAGTAAACCAGCTTCATCTCATTGTTATTATAAACCTCAATTTGGTCCTGGTACAACCCGAAGCTGCTTGGATTCCGGTATGCATCATCCCTGGTTCTTCCGGATCTAGTCATAGGTCCTCCTCCACTGATATGTCGCTGAGCAGGCTCCTGCTGAAACTGGAGCATTTGCCAAAAATTGAACACCTTCCCAGCGACTTCATCTCGAATTTGACGGAAACGGAGCAAAAGTTTGGAGAACCAGTCTTTGTAGAAGAGCTGACCAACGCGTTGTTGGACCCGTTCAGTGATGGCGGAGTGGAGATTTCCCATTCTTGCTAAAAGATTTTTCTAAAAGCTAAGGATGTTCTAGAAAAAACGAACAATAATCAGATAAGATTTGGTAGATATAACCAGAAAATTCCCAAAAAAAAACGCCGAACACATGAGCAACAATGATTTATTTATTAGAAAGTTATCCATTCAAGAACACATGTAAACAATCCAAAGTACGAACAAAAACATGCCCAAAAGAGTGAAGGCGAGATCGAGGAAATTTTGACGATCTATTGCTCTGCGTCTCTCCTGCTCCTTTAAAAACTGCTCCTGCTGCTCGGCAAGCTGCCGATCGTGCTCCCGCTTGGCGAGAGCAGCCTCCTTGCGCTCGCGGAGCTTCTGCTCCAAAACCTCGTTCTTCTTGCAGATGTGCTCTTGGAGGGCGTCCAGTTTGTCGATCAAGGAGTGATGGACGTCGAGAGAAGACATGGTTGATTGATGAGCAAGTCTGAAATTGGGAAAATTGACAGAAAAATATCGGTGGAAGAGAAGAAAAGCAGGGCGGAGAAGGCGGAATATAAAAATATGAAATTGTAGAGAAACAGTTGATATGGTATAGATTTTTACAGAGGGTTGGACCATCAAAAGGAAAAAAATGGCCAGGGGTGCCCTCCAAAGAGTACAGCAAAAATAAATGCAAAAACACCGTCTGTCCACAACGGCCGTCAGAATGATTTGATGGCCGTCCCACACCAGAACCACCCAGAACATTCTATAGAAGAAGACACGACAGGTTCTCATGCTGCTGAGAAAACACATAATGTCCTGTCACCCACTTTGATAATCTCTTCATAATATAATGAATGGGGCCATAATGGAGATATTATCAAGTGAGAAAAGAGACAATAGGGGGCTCTGTACATACAAATGTATTCTAGGCAGGGGATGTGGAAGAAGGGGTTAGGACGTAAATCGTTAATAGAGTGAGAACCAGTACCAGAATTGTAAAACTCGAAATTCGGTCAACTAGAAAATTTTTACTGATACATTTCGAAAATAGTATTAGAGTAATTGAAAAGTGTTCAATTGACTATAGGACTATCAACTGCTATCATCAATTAAAAATGTTCTTATAACTCTAAGTACAACCGAGTTATGCTTCTCTAAATGAGCGTGGCTGGATGTGCCTCTGTTACAGGTTTTACGGAAGTTTGGTATATCGATAATTGATACACAACCGTCAAAAAATCAAAAAAGGTTGAGGAAAAAAATGAAACTTTGAAGAAAGCGCCGGCTTGGCTACCTAACAACTGCCATACAGAATTACGAAAACTTTTTCTTAAAAATTCAAAACTTTTGAGGCCAGACACCACACAACGCGAAAAATTGCCTTGCAAATAAACTGCCTATACCCAATAGCTCAAACATATGTAATGTCAGAACTGGCGGGAAAAATGATGTATGGTACTCGACAGACGTTGTGAGAGAGATCAAGATCAGCAGACGACACACAAAATTACCCGTGAAGGATTTGACAGATGGCCACTGTACCTACCAGGGGTGGGCACTTGTTTGAGGGGTCAAGCAATTTATTTGACCAAATAATGCTTGAATTTTTTTTCTCAAACAATTTATTTGGTCAAGTAATATTTGAATTTATTTGTCAAATAATCAAGCAATTTCAAATAATTCAAACATGTGTTATTTTTACAAAAAGTCCCTGAAACAATAAAGTGAAACTCTCGTGTCTTTTGATTTGAAGTATTTTTGCGTTTCTTCTCAAAAAATGATAGAATCAAATGAATAAAAACCAAAACTTATTTCCAAAAAATAGTCGAAATACTGTAATTCCACTGATTTTTCACATAATTTTGGTTTTAAAAGCCCTTAAATTTTGCTTGAATTTGTTTGAAAAAAGTCAAATATATTTGACCAAATAAATTATTTGATTTAAAAAAGTCAAATAAATTGGTCAAGCAATTTATTTGACTTTTACCCCAAATATCAAGTAATTCAAATAATCAAACAAATAATTTGCCCAGCCCTGGTACCTACTAAGACCAGCAGACCCTTTTAGACCCCAAGAAGAGGCTGTGAGAACGATTATCCCTTGAATATGGTGTCATCAGAAGAGGTTCTAGGAGTTTTTAGCATTGCAGAGAGTACGACGAAGAACAAAATAGCTGAGACGGACCGAAATACAAGCTGATTTACCCTATTTGCATCCCCCAAAGTCAAAAAATTGATACAATTCCAAGGTCCATTTATTAAAAAACAAATAATTAAGTAGATAAGAAGACAGATGAGCAGACAGAAACAATGATGAGCAAAAGGACGAAAGCGAAAATCATGAAGATTTCGAAAATACCCGCATTGAATTGCTCCTTCAGCTCCTTTGTGGTGATCATAGCATCAGCTCCCTTGCGGCTGGAGTCCTCTACGAACTCAAAGCCGGCTTTCATCGCCTCTGCCTGCAGCTTCTTTCGACGCTGCTCCCGGGCCACGTAGACGCGCTTTTCGAAGTACGCCAGGTCCCCTGTGTTGAGAACAACGACGACGTCGTCTTCGGTGAGGTATTCCAAGACGTTGTTTGACATTTTCTGGAAATTCAAATGGTTTGAGACGTCGGAATAGTATTTGAAAATAGGAATTGAAAGAAGAGGATCTGAAGTAAAGACAAAAATTGAAAGAATGCATGTCGAAACAATATTTCAACTGACGACTGTTGCTGAAGAACGAAAGACACGTCTCCGGCGAAGATGACTGGGTAAACCGCCCACAATGTCGAAGGCGTGCGATTAGATGTTGCGCTGAAGGAAGGGTCCTACTGGGCAGATGAAGTGGGGGAAGGGCGTGGCTTAGGGCAAACAGATCAGCGATGGGAAACCTACAGGTAATGAATTGTAGATTGAGTGGCGGATAGCGAAGAAAGAACATCGCAACGATGGTATTTTTCTATTAGGATGGAGTAGATGTCTTAGACCAACCAAACATTTTAGACCCTCAGAAGAGGCTGTGAGAACGATTATCGCCCATAGATGACATCATCAGAAGAGGTTCTAGGAGTATTTAGCATCAGAAAGAAGACGACCAAAAGCTAAATTGCTGGGACGGACCGAACTTTGTGAACACCCCAAATTGAAACCCCCGAAATTGAAAAATTCGATTCAATGTCGAAAAAATCCATTCATCATAGAATACCAATTAACAGAAACAATAGAAAAAAGCAAGACAGATGAGCACAAAGAAAATGGCAATCGTAAAGTCTTGAACAAACTCGGCGTCCTTCTTCTCCCTCAGCTTCTTTTCGCTCATGAGAGCCTTAGCTTTCTGCTGCTTGCGGATGACTGGATGCTCCACAACCTCGAATCCGTCTTCTAAGGCTTCTTCACGGAGATTCTTCTGATGCTGCTTCCGAGCCACATTGATGAGCTTCTTGGCTCTAACGACCAGGACAATGTCGTCAGGAATAAGTATCTCCAAGCAGTTGTTAGACATTTTCTGGAAATTCAGACTGATTTGAGAGGTAGGAGATGGTTCTTGAAAAGAAAGAATGTGTCGACTGTGGACAAAGACACATCAGATGCAAAGGTCAACTGAGGAGTGGGCGAACCACTTACAATGTAGAAGGGGTGCGATTAGATGTTGCGCTAAAGGAGGGATCCTACTGGGCAGATGAAGTGGAGCTGAAGAAAAGGGTGGTTCAAGGAAAACAGGCCCCAATGAGAACTCTACAGGGTACCAGGCAACAAATGATGAATTGGAGATCGAGGGGCGGATTATTATCGCTCAGAGATGACGTCATCAGACAATGCTCTAGGAGTATGGAGCACCAGAGAAAGTCCCCCCCCCCCCCCCCCCCTTAATCGCATTATAAAATCATAATTGCTACAAGGTTGCCAAAATCAACCAAAACGCTCAAAAATGTTCTTCCAAAAACGCTCTATGACTTTCCAAAGACGGTTTGTTCCAAAATTGTCCCCACGTCAAATTGACCAGAAGCTCTCTAGATAATCAAAGTACATTGTTGCAAACCACCCACGGAAAAAAAAAAAAACGTCCATCCCTGCACATTATTTTCTAGGCCCTTGATTCTGATAATAATCTATGTTGTTATCTCTGACCATAACTAACAAGTCTCTGTACATAACTACCTACTTCTGTGCAATCTTAACGTTCTGTAGCATCTGATCCGTACTGTGTGTTCTCATATGTCTCTGTCTGAAACACTGCGACAGAATCAGACT
>GL379802.1:829991-846909 GCA_000143925.2 Caenorhabditis brenneri | reverse complement strand
TGTGAACATGAAAATATCACAAAAAAAGAGCAGTTTATAGTGAAATTTTTGGAAAAAAGCAGAAAAAAACCCGAAAATTTCGTGTGCCCAACAAGGCGGGCCGGCCCGGGCCGGGCCGAAATTTTATTTTTGTCGGCCCGAGCGGGCCGGGCCAGGTGCGGGCCGGGCCGTGATTTAGCAAGTATGAAAAAAACTTTGATTCAATGCCGATATCCATTTATTGTTAGAAAAACAATAAATAAAAGACGAGAGCAATAATGATTAGCAAAAGGAAAATGAATGTCACCGGGTCGTCATCCAGCTCCTTCTCGATGTTGAGAGTCACAGCTCTTTGCTCCTCTCGAATTACTGGGTGTTGCACGACTTCGAATCCGGCCTCTTCTGTCGCTCCAGAATTCTCCTGCTCCCTTTCCTGCCGATCTCGAGCCGCGTTGATGAGCCTCCGGGTTCCGTACGATATAGTGTCCACGTCGACCACAAGAACGATGCCGTCGCTGGTGCGGATTTCCACAAGGTTGTCGGACATTCACTGGAAGATTCAGATGATTTGAAGTGTAGTGATAATACGAAAAACTGGAATTGGGAGAAGAGAATTGGGAAAAAATACGAAAATGAATGAAAAATGATGGAATGAATGGCAAAACATTATCTCAACTGACGACTGTTGGGAAAGAACGAGAGACACGTCAAAGGCGAGGATGACTTGGCGAACCGCCCACAATGTAGGATGTGTGCGATTAGATTTTGCGGGAAAGATAGAATTATACTGGGCAGATGAAGTGTGGCTAAAGAAGTGGGTGGCTTAGGACAAACAGACCAACGATGGGAAATCTATAGGGTGCCAGGCGACAAGCGATGCATTGGAGATCAAGGGGTGATAGCAAAGAGAGAACATCTTGTAGGATGAATAGGAGCAGACGTCTCGCAACTGGTATCAGATAGCTAGATCCCAAAAATCATAGCTGTAAGAAGACTTTATTGGAATAAAGCTGTCATCGAGTAATAGCCAAGGCTGTCAGACGGCCGGTCGCGCAGCTCTTTATGCTCTACAATGCCGCCTCACACATCAAGAAGTCTGGATTTGACAGCATGGGTAAGATAAAAAACAAAATGAAACTGATAAAATTACAGCTAAAAGAAAGACAGTCCAAAAAAATATTCATCGGATCTTCGATCATAACGTAGCACGGAACTTATTCATCTTGTCTAGTCACACTTCCCTGTGGGACCCCCAACGCAAAACATCAACGCGGAACGAACAAAAAAAGTTTTGGCTCATTATCTCTATGTGCCCATTTTTTTTGTTTTCAGATGTTTCTTCTCACCTCACCTCATTATGTTTGTTTTTGACTTTCGCATTCTAAGAAATACAACCATTCCTTTACATTTAGCATTTTTTCCCCTTCAAAATTGAAAATGGACGACGATGCCTATTGGGGTGAACGATTCTTCCCTGGATTTTCCAATGAATCTGCAAGGTTTTGGCTGAGAGTTGAGGAGATTACAGAGTAAGCTTCCGAAAAAAAAATTTTCCTTAAAAACCCTATTTTTTTTTAGCAAACTCCACACCGAATCTGTGTATCTAAACTACTACATTGCATTCGTTGGAGTTTTCCTGAGTGTTTTCCACTTATCCATTCTCACCAAGAAGCAAATGATGACGTCATCAACTAATGTTATCATGATGGCAATATCGATTTGTGATTTGGTGACTATGATGAATTTGGTTAGGCAGTTTTTGAATATTAAGTGGTCGTTAATGAGATTGGAAAGTAAGGATAAATGGTGAGTAGGGTTTTTGAGAAGCTCACCGGGGAGCTGTATTAGAAATTTTGAGGGGAAAATGGCGCAGTCTTTTACAGACAAGCAGAGTCGGCGCGCATTTCTTAGCCAGTCGGTAACGATCTTGATGATCTGTCAGAACCATCAAGGTTCGAACACTCATTTGTAAATTCAGAAAAAAAATTTACTGGTTTCCCCTGAAAAAAATTGTCATTATATCTCCTTATACTGACAGTTACCCTTAGTAACACCACTAATTCCAGTTGGCCCCCACTAAACTACTACATCATCCTTTTCTCCTGCATTCTTCAATTTGCAAGTACTTGCCTGAAAAGGTGCGCTGTCTGGTCTGCAGTCCTCCTATCTGCGGTAAGGACCATGGTCATAAGAAGCCCAACGAGCGCAAGGTCCGAAAAAATGTGCGCGGCGAAATTTGGCTGGAAATCCACCGCCATCACATTTCTTCTAGCATCCATAGTTCCTATTGGCGAAAACCTGGGTACCAGGATTACGGTACAAAGAACATGGACACCTGCTGATTACTGTACCAATTTTCCGGTGAATTACACACAGCCGGAATACTTAGAAAAGTCTATGAGTATTTACGGAATATTCAATTTTTGGTTCATTGAAGCTTATGTGAATATGATTATTCCTAGTATCATTCTGCCAATATCTACAATAATATTGATGATTGAGCTGAGGAAAGCAGATGCGAGAAGGAAGAGATTGAGAAATGCCAACTCTGAAGATGTCAAAAATTCCAAAACCTCAAAATTTGTGCTGGCAATGACTATAACCTTTGTGGTGTCTATCGCGCCACAGGGCATATTTTTTGTGTTGATCAATGTTTTGGGGAATTATCAGGGTTTTGTGTAAGTTTTAAATTTGAAGAAAGTTAACTTTGATTTTCCAGAAACATCTTCTCCGAGTTAAATGGAATATGTCTTCTATCCTACTCTATAAATTCTATCGTTCATTTTTTGATTTGTATTTTTATGTCATCACAATATAGGGATACAGTTCGTAAAACTTTTGGTTGTACAAAGAAAGTTAAGACGAATGTTATTTGGGTGCCGAGCTCAGTTGTTCATCGGGATAAATGATTGTTTTTTTTTAAATAAATTGTATTAAGTATCTCAAATTTTCAATCTCCTGAGCCAAACAGTCTCTCCACCTGGGCAAAAAAAATGCGTGCAGCCGTTACCCGCCCGGGCAAACGAACCCACGTGCCCACCCGCCCGGAAGGTTATGTAGCAGTGTTTACGGACCCGACACCAATCAACTCCAGAATTCATGGTTTAATCTCCAAGTGAAGCTTTCATCAAATGAAAATGAACTCTCGTTCTAAACATTTCCAGGTTGACGACAACAGTAACTAGTACAGGTTGTTAATCGACGTGAACTCATAGAAAGTTATCGAAAAATACTTAATTTCCACTTAATCAACGCTTATTCAAAATAAATTTAGCAAACTTCAGAACACCTTCCTTGTTTACTTGTCCTTTTCTAGCATATCCTTTACGGGTTCCACACAATCCATTATTGCTGAATGGGCGGTTCTCAGGACATCTGGATCCAGGTTTTCCAGGGACCATTGGAATGTTTGGGCTGAAAATATTCAAAGATTTTCGGTCTTGATGATTTCTAAGACTCACTCAGTATCCATAACAAAGATGAAAACATCATCTTCCTCTTTATTGTATTTACACTTGCCTGTTGCAAACGCCATTTTGGTTTTTCCAGTTTCAACCATATCTTCCATAACTTGACTGTCAGAAAACCAAAAAGAGAAAGCACTAAATTTGAATAATTGAAGATTTCCATCGAGGGTCACCATCATCGTCTTATGGTCGCATACTTTGTGTTTCTCCACTTCTTTCTTCGCAATAGTTTCCAGTTTCATGTCATAAACCACTTCATTCATATTTCCAATTTGTGTTTCGTTTGCGTACATAGCACGCAATTCGTTGACGCCTTTCAAAACTTCTCCTCTGGTAACAAAGTGTTTAGCTTCAACGGCTACAAACGATGAGGCAAGAAAAGCCAATCCAAGGAAGATGGTGAGGTTCATCTGGTTAGGATTGATATTGCAGGAAATGGTTTTCACTAGAACTTTTTAGGCTTATATATTGATGGAAAATCAGATAAGATCGTTATCAATATGGTACAATAAAAAGTGAAGTTGGTTAGTTTACGTGTTAATAAAAAGATTGAGAGTTTTGAAATTTCGGGTTTTTCGAATTTTTTACGAATTTTGCAAATAAGGAGTTTCAAAATAAAAATTTTGGGATAATTCAAGTATCCAATACTTTATTTACATTCAATCAACGCTCATGGAACATAAATTTAGCAAACTTCTGAACATCCTTTTTGTTTTCTTGTCCCTTCCTAACATATCCTTTACTGGTTCCACACAATCCATTATTATTAAATGACCGATTCTGAGGACATCTGGATCCCGGTTTTCCAGAGAGCATTGGAATGTTTGGACTGGAAATAATTAAAGGAGGATGAAAAGGAGTACGGTAGTCAACATTTTGTAAAATTTTTTGTAGAATTGTCTGCAAACACGCGATTGCGGATCTGGCATTTTAATTGACGACACTCAGCTTTTTTGGCGATTTTTTAATGGAAAAATGAACATCAATGCTTTGAAGAGAGTTGAAATTCATCAGAAAATACTAAATAGTACTTTCCGAGAAAATAAAAAAACAAAAAAAGCTATGTGTGGTTCGAACCCATGTTAGTCGAAACTGCAACCGCCTGCGCCATCCGACACGCAGCAGACGCACTAGAAAGTGGCTTATATAAAAGTTCTGTACTTTGGAACTATCATAACTCAAGAACTAGACATTTTTCATCAATAACACTATCATTTCTTGGTTATTCGTAGTGAACATTTTCACATGAGACATGGTCATTTTTTTCCGTTTCGTCCTCCTTTAAATACTTTTTTTCTCGACGGTTTTTATGACTCACTCAGTATCCAAAACAAAATAAATGTCCTCGTCCTCTTGATTTTCCTTACATTCAGCTCTAATAAATGCCATTTTGGTTCTCCCGGGTTCAGATATCAAGTAATCCACTGTTTTATCAGCTTCTGGGAATAATAAGAGCAAAATGTGGAGCTTGAACAATTGAAGGTTTCCATCAAGAGTCGTCATTGTGTTCTCAATGCATCCATTGTGTTTTTCCACTTCTTTCTTAGCAATACTTTCCAATTTCCAATCGTAAACTAACTCATTCATATTTCCAATTTGTGATTCATTTGCGTAGCGAGCACGGGCGTCGTTGATTTCTTTGAGAGTTTTTCCTCTAGTGATATATTGCTTGGCTTCTATGTCTATAGACGATAAGCCAAGGAGAGCTAGTAGAAAGAAGATTGCGAAATTCATATAGTGAGTTTGATATTGCAGGAACTGTTTTTTTAAGGAATTCGCTAAGCTTATATATTGACGGAAGATCTGATAAGATCGTTATCTATATTGTCGGATAAAAACACCAAATGTGTCGGTTTACGTGGTAATAAAGATCCAACTTTCGGCGTTTTACGGTTTTAGTGGTCACTTTGCCATTTTGATGATCCCATGTTGCGGCCAGTGGTCCCAAAACGGTTACTGGTCCCGTGAGATGGGACCAGTTATAGGACCACAGGTACCAAAAAAGCGCAGATTCAAAAAAAATCTGATATCATTATTGGACCATTGGTCGGACCAATGGTCCATTTGGTCCCATAAGTGGATACTGGAGAAGTCCGCAGGTGGAACTTTAGAGGCTTTCTACCGGAAGAACTCGTCGCTTCAGAATCCTCAGGAAAACATTTTTTAATTTAACATTTTCTCAATGCTATGTTTCACGTGCTTCAGCTAGTTTTCCATTATGAGAGACCAGTGATTCCGTCATGGGTCCAGTAGTCTCTTTTTGGGACCACTATTTTCTGAATCGGAGAAAGAAAAATGAACTCAAAATCAAAATAATTTATTTTCTCTTTTATTTTCTCTCAATCAACGCTTTCCCCAGGTACCAGTCACCAGCCATTTGACAAACTTTTTAACATCTTGGGCATCGACCTTCTTCCGTGCATATCCTCTCTTGCTTCCACACAATCGGTTCACTTGGCGATTTCCAGGGCATCTGGATCCAGGGGTTCCACTGATGGGGGAGAAAGAGGGGCTGAAATGTTTTGAATTTCATTCTCGAAAATTTCAAAGCTATGAAAACTCACTTCGTATCAAAGACAAAAAGCATTCCGGAGCAGGAGTGGTTGAAGAATGCAAATCTGGTACGTCCTGGATCAGCGGATGCTCGAGCCAACTCCGACTTTGCGTGCAGTGGAATCACTTCCAGATCTCCAAGTTTCCAGACTTTTTCCTCCGGGCACCCATATTTAGGCACCACAACATAATTTTCAAACTTAATTATTCGATGAGAGTTGTATATGTACATGTTCCAAAAATTAATATAAGTACGCCCAAAAAATTTTACGGAAAAATATTCACTACCGACTGAGTTAATGTCATTTTTAGATGCGCCGATTACTACTGAAAATTCCGCCGGCGCGTTGCCGGCGGCAATGAAAAAGAGGGGGAGAGCCAGCGAGGGGAGTTGAACTCGCGCCTTCAGATTGACTGGCAAGCGTGTACGCCACTTCTCCACGCCTGCGGAAGGCGGCCGACGCCCGAGGGCCTTTATATTGGTGGGGTGTCGGCCGGCTTCGTCAGGCATTTCGAGTACCAAAACTGCAATTTCAGACGAAAATAACTTTTTTTGCGGACTAAGGATTTTTGATTTTTTATAAGGAAATTGTTGCAAATTTGCTGTAGAATCCGATTCTGTAATAAAAAGCGGCGAGTTTTCACTGCATCATACCTAAATCTTCGAAAAACTAGATTTCCAACCGATCATCGCTTGTTTGGAAAAGTAAAAAAGTACTTCAAACTACTTCAAAGTTTCCAATATTTTTTACCTATAGTCTGGGAGTGTTCCTTGATCAAAACCAAAAATAAAAACCTATGGTCATCACTGAAAATTTTTTCCTATTTTCACTTGAAGTTTGGCTCGATCTAGAAAAAAATGCGGACTAAGGATTTTTTATTTTTTGACAAAAACCATTCCTACATATCAGGAACTAACAGAAACAGCAAAAAAACCTTGCGAGTTTTCCCTCCTTCGGGGTAAAAATGGAGTTTTTCTACTAGAGACCCCAATTTTTCGCCATTTTCTCGTCTTTATCTCCTGAACCGTAGGTTTTATAAAAAATCTGACTTCACCATCGGATTCTACGTGAAAAGTTACGTACGTACATGTGTTTTCGAGCCAAGTTTCGGCCCCCTTCGGAGCGCTGAACAGGCTCAAAGGTGCCGCAGACCACCAGGCTGAATTTTTTCGACGCCCCTCCCCCTCTTCATTGCGCCCCCTACCCATATTCTTCCAACGCCGACATCACAAAAGAGTCGAGGGCAGTGTCGTATACCATCTGGTTCATGTTGGCAATTCCATTTTCTTCGGCGATTTGGGAGCGAACTCTGTTGATTTCATTAGTTACGTCACGGTGGTTGGGGCTAGCTTGGTAGACTTGACAGAGGCATCCGACGAGAGCCAAGCCGATGAGGATGAAAGTTTTCATCTTGGGTGTTTGATTTGTAAACTGAGGGATTTGGGGGAAGCTTCGAGCTTATATATTGGTGGAAGATCTGATAAGAGATTCTTATCAGAAAGTTTTTTCTGTGTATGAAAAAATGTTAGATAACGATCTTATCAGATGTTCCAATGTAAAAAAATTTGGCTTGCACGTTTTGTGCTCTAATTCTGCATGAATTTTTGTTTTGAAAAAAACTAGGCTGCTGAAGAGCGGAAGGCGCGGCACGCAGTACTGTATTTTCAAAGCTGAATATCTCGATTGCCTTCAAAGATATCAGAACATAGTCAACTAACAAAATGTTTAACACAGCATTTTGAACATTTTACAAGTTGAAGATTTTTCGATAACTTCAAAGACAACCTAGATGTGTAGTTCTGAACATGAAGTGCCTGTCAAGGGAATGTTTCTTTCGCATGAGTTAGGAATTTCCTATGAATTGGTGGTTTAAAAGTAGATGCTTCTGTGAGTGGATTTTGAGAATTCCAATTCTCACTAGAGCCTGAGAGTCTGGAAACCTTCATCTGAATATCTGTCCACGCCCTTTTTTTTTTACAATTTATTGTCGACGTGGCGATTTCAGATTAAGATTTCCAGACTCTCAGGCTCCATTGAGGGCTGGAAATTCCATAATCCACTCACAGAAGCATCTACTTTCAGATCGCTAAATTTTAGAAAATTCCTAACCCATGTGAGAAAAACATTCCCCTGTGATTTGCAGGATGTACGGTAGGGGAATATGTAATGAGAGATATGAAACCAGCGAACTATTGAATGGTCCTTATACCCCCAGTAAGCTCCGCCTACTTGTACATTATAGCATTAGTTGTCCTTATCTGTTCCAGCTGGTGAGACATTCAGGCTGACAATAAACAGCTTGATAAGATGTGCAAGGCATACTATATGTGTGAATAAAATCTGCTACAGTACTTTGAGCTGGATTACGAAGGTTAATGTTTTGGATACGGTATTTCGAAAAGGATTACGGTAACAAACGTTCATTAACAATGTGATGATGCTTTATCACAAATAAAATCAATATATTTAGAAGAATAAACTGATCTCAATCCTTCTTCACTGGACACATTGCAGTTTTGATAAACTCGTCGTTGCACTTTTGGTTGCAGCAAACCGACATATCAATTTCAGTTCCAATCGCTTCTGAAAATTATTCAGGCATTGCTTCGATCTGAAAACTACACTTAAAAAACTTACGTTCAGAAGTTCCACCACAAACTTTCACGACCTCATCAAGAATGCGTTTTCCACAAAGATAGATATCCCGGTGTGCACGGGTTTTGACTAAATACTTAATATCCTGGATTGTGACGTCAATCTCATCTAGCTTTTTGGACTCCTCTCGGAGGATCTTCTGATATTCTGATAGGAGTTTGGAAGCAGTAAGGATGTGGGAGGCAACATCGTCAGTTGGAGCTGGGGAGGTAGCAGAAGTTATGAAAAAAGAAACAACGAGAATAGAGACAAAAACTGCAAGGCGGCTCATTGCTAGTGCTTGTTCAAATTGAAACTGTTTTGGTACTCTGTATTTCAGCCAACTTGAAATACACCACCTTGATATTCTGAAAGTGGGCGGTCCTTGTGGGGGTTTCAAAACAGCCGCACCCTTTTACTTTAGTATAGACAAAAAGTTGTAGGTATGTCTGAGAAGAGAAGGAGAGCAGGAACATAGTTCGGATTTCAGGAAGAGAATTCCGAAGTCAGGAGTTTTTATGGATTGGAAGGTACATCTGAAATTTTAGAAACCTCCACTATCTTGGACCCCGCACCTCTCTGTCTCCCATGATGCTGTCAAAAGTATTGAAGAATACTTATAACTAGCTTAGAATTGAACCTATTGTACTCCAATCTGTCTAAACTGACTAGTAACGAGAACATAGTTCAGTGTTCAAGAAAAAAAAAGTAGAAATGTCAGAAACTATTGGTGCCAAGGCTGATGAAGTGCTTTGAACATCGAAGTCATGTATGGCATGTTGCAGCGAAATTTCAATAGTCAGATACATCAAATGTCAATTTCAGAATTAGAGACTGATGTAACAAATACAATGTGAACACCAAAAATAAGTAGCATTTCCAAATGAGCAATAACCTTTCCAAGCAGAACAAATTCAACAAAATTTTAGTTAGCAAACTTTAGTTAATCCTTCTGAAATAATTGAAACTCGTGTCTGAAATTCTGCAAAAAAAAGTGAAGAAAAGAAGAATAACTTAGATTTTTCAGAATTTATGAATGTTTTAAAAACCAATTCTTCAGTCCTAATTAACCGGCACATTTTTCCAAATTTTTTGGAACAGGATTTCCGCCTTGCTTTGATTTCCGAAAGCTTCAAGTTTAAGCATTTTTACACAACTTCCGTCCGACCAGGAACTTTTTGAACTCGTTTGTCTCAAATGCTACTTGTTATCTCAAGCAAGTAAACACAATTTGTATTCAAATGTACTTTGTCAGAGTTGAAGCGGATTAGTGTCAATTTAGTTGTTGTCGTCGTCGAAATTTTGTTTTTAAATTTTAAAATTTTTGAAAACAAAAACAAGATTCTGACTCAAAATAGCTTAATTTTGCTCATGAATTTTGATTTTTTGATTTTGGAATGGAAAAGTGTGAGATTCGGGAAGTACGGCATCAACCTTCTGCCACCAAAATTTGCAGAAAAAAGCTTCAGACTGTGAAAAAAGGTCATTCGGAGGAGAATTTCCAGAAGTTCCTATTTTTATTCTTTTCCATCTGAAAAATCACTTTTTCATACTCATGGCTTACCCTTTCTCACCCTCTTGAAGTTTCATTCAAGTCAGGCCTATTTTCAACTTGGATGATGCCAATTTCGGCTTTCCCATAGTTTTTCTTCGGCCTTTTTTTCTGTTGAGAAGTTCAGATCTCATCATAGGTTTCGAATCTCACGTTTCGAAGATTCTTGAGCAGGATTTTTCAAAAATAACGAGGGAATACATTCGGATTATATAACTTAACACTAATTCAAAACACAAGTTTATTAAAGTACACAATACGAAATGTTGAAAGAGATCAGCAATGAACAGAAATCGAACATTTTCATAAGAAATCGAGTTCGATTCATTCGAAAAGCAGTCTTGCACAAGTTTTGCATTGAGAAACCTGAATGATTCAAAGAGTTTGTAATGGAAAGTTCTCATATTTTTTATTGTTGTTCTTTGTTTGATTCAGTATACATTGGTATGTAGTCTCACTTTCAAATTATTAAGCTAGTGTAATTCACAGCTTCGAATTTTTCTTCCTGAAATCTGAAGTATGTTCTTAACTATCAACATACTTTGAATACTATAAAACTTATTGTCTTAATTGGACTTCAAGTAAAATCAAAATATATACTTCTGACGATGATGCTGAAAAATGGGTGCGGTTGTTTTAAATGAAGAACTAAAAACACAGCATAGAAATAAATTTAGAAACTATGTACTTGATAATTCCTGATTCCTAAACTAATTGCTGTTTCAGACCACCTAGAACCCTGATTATTTGATTATTTGAGTTTTGATTTGGAAGCAGATCTTTAGCATTTTCACCACTTTGATGCCCTTTCCCACAGTTTCGTTTTTTACCTTGCAAACCCAAAATCATGCAGTTTGAGAAAATATTTTTTAAATGTAATGTCAACCCCTTCCAGATTTCACACAGTTTTTCTTTGTTTTCTGGTTTTCTAACAGCAAACCCATGGTTGCGTTTGTTGAACTCCGAATATTTAGGAGTAATCACGTGCAACAGGCATTTCAAGATACAAATAGTTGAAGATGACTAGTGGGTGGTTCCAGTCAGAGCCAGGCACTGATAGCCGCTATCGAATAGTCAGAACGATCGGAGAGTCAGAAAGAGCCAAGTTCAGTTGGTTCAGCAATTTTAAAGAAGAAACTTCCGACAGAGAACAAAAGGATGATTAGTAATGAAGGTCGACAAAACCTGGAATAGAAATTTCCAAGCCGTGATCGTGCCATAAGGTTCTTCCTTGTAAATAAGATTAATACAACATCCCATAGAAATAATGGATTAAAATTTCGGAAGGCATCTTCAACAAAACCACGCTTCTGAAACTCAACTGACAGTCTACACATAGCCAGGTTGTCGTCCGGAAAGTTTTAAAATGGGACAGATCTGAAATGAGGTAGCATCACTCAACAACGTTTCGTTAGAATCAAAATCTCATCAATAACTTTGAAAGTGGAATGTATAATTTCAGGCAAATCGTTCTGATAACAATAACAACAAAAACAATTGAATCTAATCAATTATAAGAATCGAAATTAATCCGCTTCAACTTTGACAAAGTACACTGGAGTACAAAAAGTTGAAGAATACTATTTTGACAATAACAACAACTTGTGTTCAATGAGTTCCTGCTCACCATACTAGTGTCCAATTTTCTTCCTGAAATTTGAAGTATGTTCTTAACTAGAAACACAGATTAAAATACTGAAAGAGTTATAGTAGATACTTCTGACAATGATGATGAAAAATGGTGGGATGTTTTGAAAAAGGAACTAAATATGCTTTGAATATAGTTTTTCACAATATTGAAGAAAATTTGCCATTTGAAAACCATGTATTAGCCAATTCCTGATTTCAGAACTAATTGCTGTTTTAGATCACCTAAAACCTTGATTATTTGTTTAATTGAGTTTTGGTTTGGAAGCGGATTTGTAACGTCACTTCCATATCAATGCCCTTTCCCACACTCGACTTTTTCATCCTGCAAATCCGGAAAACTGCACAGCCCTAGAGATATTTTTAATTAAGATAATGTCAACCCCGTCCAGATTTCACACAGTTTCTTTGTTTTCTGATTTCCTAACAACAAACCCATGATTGAGTTTTTTGAACTCCGAATTTTCAGGAGTAATCACGTGCAACAGGCAATGTCAAATACAAATTGTCGAAGGTAACCAGTGGGTGGTTCCAGTCAGGGCCAGGCACTCATTGCAGCTATCAAATAGTCAGAACTATCGGAAAAAGTCAGAAATAACCAAGTTCAGTTGGTTCAGAAGTTTTATAGAAGTGACTTTGGACAGAAAAAAAAGGATTTTGAGTAATGAAGGTTGACAAAAACTGAAATAGGAACTTTCAAGCCTTGACCGTTTCATAAGGTTACTCCTTGTTATGAACGTTCATACAGTATCCAACAGATGATAAGAAACTGTCCTCCTTGGAGCTGGCCCTAATATAACCGAGCACTTCCAAAGCTTATGATACCTCACTTTAGAACTGAGCAATCCCAACGCATCTAGTAGTTTAGAATTTCAGAAGTGACTGCATTCCTGCAAAAACAACAACTCCGAGACACAGATGAGGGCCGAGGCACAGCTTGTTTTTAATTCAGAAAGTTTTAGTACGGTGCAGTTCTGATACAGGTTAGCACCACTCAGCAACACCTAGTAAGAATCAGAATCTTGTTTTCATCTTCTTGTTTCGAAATCTGAAATCTAAATCAAATGTTTTTTTCGATAACAATAACAACAGCCACAATTGAATTTAATCAAATTGGACACTAATCCGCTTCATCTTTGGCAAAGTACACTGGGGTACAAAAAGTACTAAATTGACAATAACAACAAGTTCTGTTTAACGAGTTCTGGTTTTCATGTGATCTTGGTATAGAAACCCAACAGCTGGAAAACTAGGCCATCATTAATCACTAACGGCCATCCAAAACTATTATGAAAACGGACTAGAAATCGGAGAGGTTGGAAAACTAGGTCACCATGACTTCGTTACAAGCTTAGAGACAAGCACAGAATTCCAAGATTTTTTCTTGATTCCATTTCTAGATTCATGATTTTGCACGCTTCCAAACATTTCAGAACAATTTTATATCCGTGATTCATAAGGTGTTTCAATTCTGTGGTTTCTGATGTTCAACACAACTTTACCAATGCACACTTCCGAAAGTGCACGCTTCTTCTGACTTCTTCGACATTTCAATTCAACTTGAGCAAGTTATTTCTGATTCATTAACGAACATGACGACAGAGATCTAACATTTCCTCATTATAACATGTAATAAGTCCAGACGTCTCATAATACGACAACAATTTTTTGTCTTAACTGCTATACGAATGATGAATAAAAGGGTGCGGCGCCGCTGGAACCAACTAAGGCTCCGCCCATTTTCAGAAAGGAGCTCTTTAAAAGGACTCGGATCCTAGAAGGAAACTCATTCAGTCTCTGAATTCTTCGTCGGAAATGAAGCTCGCTCTTGCTCTTCTCGCTATTACTCTGGTCGCTGTCAACTGCTCCAACTCTGTGGAGTTCCGGAAGATTCTGGAGAAATTTGAGGAGTTGGAGACCAACTTGGAGGAGATTAAGGATTCAACCAATGCAAGCATGGATGAGCTCCATGAAGACATTGCTCAACTCTACAAACACAAGCATCATCATCAAGAGAAGAAGGATCGGAAGCGTCGTGCCATCTGTGGAAAGCACTTGCTCATTCACTCTCAGAAAGTCTGTGGAGGCTCTTTGGATGCATGTAAGCTACTTTATCTTGGCTTAGAATCTCCTACTAATTTTGACAATACAAAACCTTATCTGAAAAAATTTCAGCACCAAACACCAACACGGATCTCTCAACTACTTGCTGCAGCGCCAAGACCACTGTCGACTGCACTGAGGAGTTCATCAAGAAGGCGGTCTGCCCAAGCAAGGTTTAGGCAAGATGGTCCGTCTACTCAACTTCCCTAGCTAACTTACCTTCGTCATCAGTTCCTTCCCTTCAGCTCTTCAGATACTATTGTCCTATTTCATCCTCAAAATTCTTTCTTTTCTGTAACTTTCCCCTGCTTCCAACTTTAAGCTTTTCACGCTATTCTTGTAACAACTGAAATTGTATGGTGATCTTGTTTGGAATAAATCAGAGACTACAAAAAATGTGTGAAGTTCAGAAAATTGAAAAAAGAAAAGTGTTTTCCGAGAAAACTTCCTTCTCTGTTTCGAACACTTAGGTTCCGAAAGTTTTCAAAGCAGACAACCTGTGCAGTCTGAAGTTGCAGTGAGATAATTACAAGTCTTTGTGTGCCTTGAACTCTGGAATGTCTTAAGTGACAACGTGGGAAACTAATGTATACTCTAATGACGTCTCAAAAAAGGTGTTTGTGCCCAGGAAGTTGGATGGCGTGAATACACACGACTCAGTTTGATTGAAATTTTATAAAACAAATGTGTTAATGGAAATACGCATAGCTCTTAAAATTTCTGAACTGCGCTGCTACAACTGCTGTTTCAGATCACTGAAAACCTTGAATCTTTGATTATTTGAGTTCTGGTTCTAAAGCGGATCTATAACGTTTCCTCCACATCGATGCCCTTTCCCACAGTCTCCCTCTTTAGTCTTGCAAATTCAAAATCATGCCCACTCCGGAAAAAAATTTCAATTAAGATAATGTCAACCCTTTCCAAATTTCACACAGTTTTTTTTTGTTTTCTGGTTTCCTGCCCACATGGCCATGACTGAGTCTCTTGAACTCTGATAATTTTAGAATAACCATGTGCAACAGGCATTTTGAGATACAAATAGTTGAAGGTGACCAGTGGGTGGTTCCAGTCATAACCAGGCACTCATAGCCGCTATCGATAAGTTAGAATGATTGAGAAAGTCAGAAACATTCCACGATATTTTTTCAGTTTTTGATCCTACCTTGTTAAATTATCGAAATTGCAAAGATACAAATAAGTGAAGATGACTAGTGAGGGTAGCAGTCAGAACCAGGCACTTATTGCAGCTATCAAATAGTCAAAGAGACCTAAGATCAGTTTGTTCTTGTAACACTCGCCTTTTTATGAAACAAAAGGAGCAAAACAAAAAAAAATCTTGGAAAAATCCAACCTGTGTTCAGGAAATATTATAATTCAATTGTTTGAGTATATGTAAGCGCTTATCTAATGGGCCAGGTAAGAGAAATTCTTGAAAACAAATACTGAAACAATGAAAACATAAGCGCAGCAGAAGGAAAATTCATTGTCCTGAAAAAAATTATTTTTAGAAATCTCGTCCGTGGGAATTAAATATCAAAAGGTAGGAATTAGCTAGGAAAAAATAACAAAAAAAAACAAAACGAAAATAGAGAAACAATTGTTCAAATTATGATTGTTCATAGAAATCAGAGACGACAGGAGACAGAAAACAAAATGCAGTTGTAAGTAATGCCGTATTCAAAGTGCTATAAAAAGGAAACATTAAAAAATGAATGTTCAACGTGGTGCGAAAATTTCGTATTTTTTTTTGCATGGATTTCAATTGAACAATATATACTGACTTTGTTTTCTGCAGAGTTAAGACAAGAAGCAACAACTTATAATCGGAGAAAAAACTGAGAATGAATATGACATACTCAAAATACATCACAAGTAAAACGAATAGGTGGAATAAAACAGCAGAGAGATGAAACTGGAATTTCGAATTCCTTGATGTAAATCTGATAATCCAATTAGCTGGTTTCTCATGTATAGAAGTAGGAAAAACCGGAAAATTCTAGTTCCAAAAATACCAAGCAATGTGAGAATCAAAATGGTCTAAAAACAGGTTTCTGCACCGTTTGTTGATCTGCTTGTGCACGGAGATGCAACAAACAGATAATCTCTAGACAGACGAAAGAAAAAGATTTTCATGAAGAATTCTCGAAAAATTGTTGCTGGAAGACGATGCCAAATACAAATCAGTTCGCGTCGTCGAAAAATATTGGCTCATACTGTATAACCATAGCTTACATGCTCATTGTACTGTTTTTTTTTTCATCCGATTTATTTTTTTGAGAAATTTGTTTTCCAAAGTTCCGAAGTGGCAATTATAGCTGTGCAACGTTCTTTTGTTTCCATTGTGATTTCCAATTCCTTCATGTTCACTATGATAACTTTTTCTCCAATTTCATTCTTTTCCCCGTTTCAATTTTTTCTCATAACTTTTCCCTTCTTCATTAACCCCCAACGGCACAATTTCCCTCATCTTCCCGTAACTTCTCCCTTCCTTCAATCATCCCAGACGTCACACGTCTTCATTAACCCTAAAATTATCTGACTCATATCCCCTTGCTCACTTGTTATCTGTTATCAATTCACTCATTTGCGTCAGAAGTACACACAACCAAATTGCCACCTTCGATTCCCACGGGGCACATGACAGCATGTCTCCAATTTGTGCTGAACTACTGATCAAGTTGTATGCGTCAACAAGTGGAAAGGGAAAGGTGTCTGGAGCTTCTAGTCGTTTGATCTCGATGTGCTTCTTGAATCTTCTTTCCAAGCCCATTGCAGCACAGTCCCAAGCCCAGTTCTCCCAGACCCAAGCCTACCCAAGCCCATCCCCACCTGAGCCCCAAGCCCATCCCGATCCCCCAGACCCCAGCAAAAGAGACAAAACAGGGTGGTCCGATTATTGTAAGTTTTATTGACAAGATTGAAGATAATTAATACATTGCTAAGATGATAAATCATCGGGAACGAGGGGAACTACAAGTGTG
>GL379802.1:767947-821740 GCA_000143925.2 Caenorhabditis brenneri | reverse complement strand
TGCACTTTTTTGAATCTACCTTCGATCACACATAGATTTCCGTATATATCGAACTTTTCTAGAAACTCCTACCCCTGCCGGTAACCAACAAGTATGACGATTAGTGTCGCAAGTAGTGTGAGAAAATCCAAAGGTTGTTGGATTTGAGACAAGAAAAATTAGATGCGGAGATCAAGATGTGTACTTCGGACCAGGAAATCAGGAAGGTTTGAAAATCCAGAAAGTTCTGGAAATCGCTCTGTAAATCTAATCTGAGGTTGACTTGCAAAAGCACAATGGTCCTTGTAATTTTTTCCAGAAACTAATTTCTTCACGACGCCGTGATTAATGCAACAATCATGCTGCTTTCCTGGATGATTCTTCTTTGAATAACTGAAAAATGGTCAAAACACTGATTTTTCGATTCCGTGACTTCTTCCCATTTCTTCTCTTGACACCAAACTCCATCTCGATTTTTTGATTTCCTGACCAATTTTAATTCAAAAATAAACCTCTCATACTCAGAATCTGCCCTTTCCTCTCGTCACTCTTTCAAAACGACATCTAATTGCAACCTTTCCCCATAAAGTTGTCTTTCTAATCGCTTTGACACCAAGTCTGCACAAACATCAAAAGCATTATAACTTAAACTTTTCTTAGATTTTTCATATGATCAGAGTAATTTTGATAAGAAGTAAAGGTTGTAGCCTGCCCACGACCAGTCTGTAACATTTCTATTCATGATCATTTCATTAAGAAGTTTGGTTCTAGAAGAGTTTTCTCTTCGTGATCTGAGGAGTAAACGTGCAAACTAGAAGAAGGAAATTTCAATTGAGATTAATGAACAATTTACAAAGACAGTGTGACTCCTACAAAAGAAATATAGTTTGAAGAGCAATTCAAAGCGACTCAAATGCAATTGGAGGTGCATGACTTGCAAGGTTTTTGTACTGAAATCGGAAAACAAGGATGAGCAACAAACATATGTCTGAAAACAATAATGGCTTAGAAACTACATCGGAAACAGTTCTAGGCCATAGCTGATAGCCGAAGGCAGTAACTTAATGGTCATTACACAGGCTAACAGCTGAAACCAAGGTCGTAACAAGCCGTAACACTTCATGAACAGAAACAGCCACAACCAATTCGTCACAAAGCAAATTGGTTGTTGTTTACTATAACTAGTTATCTTCATACTTTGAAATGAGGATTAGTAGCTTCAAATAGATTCAAAGACAAAAAACAAGTACGAGTTAGTTTAGGTGATGAGGTATTTTTGATGACGAAGAAACAGGAAATCGGAAGTTGGTAGGAAATTTTAGGGAGCTATGGAATCTCGGCAATCTCGGTTCAGAAAGCCTGTGCGGATATTAGAATAGGGGTTTGTGGTGGTCCTTCGATGCTTGACGTGTTCCTTGATGCAACTGCTATTACCTCTGTTTGTCTTTATCGAAGTTTCTAAACATTGTTTTCATTTTCGCGAAGCGTTTATTGTGTTCCAAATCCAATTTTTCCTGAAAAGTCACATTTCAGATTTCTCCTGCTCCTACTAAATTCCTATAAGTTGTCTTTGATGTTAGAATCAGAAATACCACTTTTCGACACAAATTTCTAGTCATTTGCACTTTTCGTCAATTGCACTTTTTCTAACTCCCAATTACCCTTTGATTACTCATGTATTTTCAATATCTCAGGGTTTTCTAGAAAGTTTTGAAACGTCCAATAACAAATAAGTATGACGACTGATGTCGGAATAGGTGTGGGAAAAATCAAACGTTGCTGGATTAGGGAAAAGTTGGAAATAAAGATCAGAGTGTGTACTTCGGATCAGGACAGGGGTAAACTTGAGAAAATTGCAAGAAATAAGAAAGAAAACGTTTTTGCTTTCATTTTATATTGAGTTGTATACTTGTATCATTTTTTATGTATGAAGATTGATTGATCCAAGTAGAAGTGCAAAAACAATAAACAAGTACGACTTGGTATACGTGTTTTGTTTCAGATTTTCTTCAATGGCAAGGTGAGAGGAAAGAAAACTGTGATTAGTATGTTTTTGGGTTGACTGTACTATTCAAGATTTCAATTTCAAATTTCTCTTCAGTAAACCAGTTATACCTGCTTTCCTTTACTTTTTCAATTTCTGAAACTCAACAGACTCTGTTATTGAACGCTTTTGCGTTCTAAATACAACTATTTCTCCATTGCAAAATGTCAAAATTTGTCTGTGATGTTAGAATCTGAGCATTAGCATTTCAACTTAAATTTCTGGTCATTTGCACTTTTCGTACGTTGCACTTTTTGAAACTCCCAATCGACCTTTGATTACGTAAAGATTTTCGATATATCGAGATTTTCTAGAAACTTCTGAAACATCCGGTAACAAACAACTATGACGATTAGTGTCGCGAGTAGTGTGGGAAAAGCCAAAGGTGGATGGATTCTGCGGGAAAGTTGGATGCGGAGGACAACCCGTGTACCTTATTCTGGAAAATCAGGAATTGCTGCAGGGACTGGAAAACATTGAAATTCTGAAAACTGCTCTGAAGACCTATAAGAAATAGAAGGTTAATCCGTCATATATATGCCTTCAGTAGAAAATTAGGTTTTGAACGATTCCAAAATGTGTTCTCGTTGCAACACTCGAAACATGCTCCGGAATAGTGCGCCTCTTCTCTGAAATGCTGAGATGCGGAAAAACTTTAGCAAGAAATGATATTGAATTCTCGAAGCTTTTTGGATTATTTACGGGTGTTCCGATTTCTCATCGTTTGGATAATAAATCATTTGCAGTTTTCATTTCTTAAAAAACTTTTTTTTGCAAAATTACGTGGAATCTTATTATTCTAAAACACCTTTTCTGTGTGTTTGTTGTTTGTAAGTCCGGCGCCGAGCCTAGCTCTCTCAGTTTTTGTCCGATTTGCACAGGGTTTTCACACATCGAAAGAGCTCGATTTAAACTTTATGCCCGTCTTTTTCATTTTTGATTTTGAGCTCTGTGGGACCCTGTGCCTAGATAGGGCTCACGGAATGTTTCTTGGAGAGAGAAACACTGCTATCCACGTGAACTGTCACAGAACTGTCACTGCACATTTAAAGTTTGGATTATTATTTTCGTCATTATCTCATTATTCTAAAACACCTTTTCTGTTGGTTTGTTGTTTGTAAGTCCTTCAATTCTTTACAGCGTTGAAATGGGGTTCGGTTTTCAGGTGCGGTCAATATTTTTTAAATTTCAAAATATCTTGGGAATTTGACTAAAATAGCTGAAAATCGCTGAAATACTAAGACCAAATTTAACGAAACGAGTGTGAGCAAACCAAAAAGAAGTGAGTATAACACAACCTAAAAGGCAGAATTTTGACCAAAAAAAGTGCCCAGCAGATTGAACGGGCCCAAGGAGACCAAAAAATGAGAAAAGGTCTAAGGCTGACCAAAATAGAATCAGAGGAGGATCCTATATCCTATTCCCCACATTTTACACTGCGAATAATTAATTTTTCAAAAGAAACTTTCCCGTTGAATTTGCTTAAGTTTTTTCTCTGCCAATGTTGCACGGAACGCTAAAAAAATTTCCATGAAAACGAAAACGAAACTTTTTTGAAGCAACATGAAAAAAAGGCAAAAAAGTTCCGAAATCAAACGCTTCAGAACGAATTGGTTTCATGGAAGCATTTTCAACATATCAGCATCTCAGCACTCCGCCCCAAATTTGAAATTTTAAAAGAGATGAATCAGTTTTGGGAATGGGGAGCGAGCGGCGAAGCCGCGAGCCATTGAGGAGCGCAGCGACGAAGGAAAGGAGGTGAGCCGCCGTTAGGCGGCCCCACCGACTGGTTGACACTGAAACGCCACATTTGCCAGAAAACGTGCTTTTCATTTTATTGCAAGTATTTCTGAAATTGTTTCTGTTTTGTTTTGTTTCGTTCAGGAATGAAAATATGTTTTTTTTTCTCATGCATAACAATTCGAAATCAGAACACTTGCAAATGATGCGTTGCAAAAAGCTGTACGAAATTACCACTTTGAATTGATGATGAGACTCGAAAAGTATGGAAAGCCCGACTGGAAATCTAAAGCGCACGAACCATTGTATCTTTTTTCAAAGACCCATTTCCTTACAACAACGGGAATGTTTTATTTCCCAAATTAATTTCCTCCGACGACCTGAAAAATGGTCCGAACACTGATTTTTTTAATCTTCTTGATATAAAGACGTGACTTCTTTGCCTTTCTCATTTTGACACCAAACTCCATCTCGATTTTTTGATTTCCTGACCAATTTTAATTCAAAAATAAACCTCTCATACTCAGAATCTGCCCTTTCCTCTCGTCACTATTTCAAAACGACATCTAATTACAACCTTTCCCCATGAAGTTGTCCATCTAATCGCTTTGACACCAAGTCTGCACAAACATCAGAAGCATTATATCTTATTTCTTAGATTTTTCATATGATCAGAGTAATTTTGATGACTTGTTAAGGTTGTAGCCTGCCCACGACCAGTCTGTAACATTTCTATTCGTGATCATTTCATTAAGAAGTTTGTGCTGTTAGAAGGGTTTTTTCTTCGTGATCTGGGAAGGAGACGTGCAATCTAGGAGATGGTGATCTGTGAAGGGAAAAAAACAAGAAGAGTGTGACTCCAACAAAAGAAATATAGTTTGAAGAGCAATTCAAAGCGACTCAAATACAATTGGTGGTGCAGATCTTGGGAGGAATCGAAAACAAGAGGAGAGAAAAGATGAACATGTCGTGCACAAGAAAACAATGGGCCACCTGATTTGTAGAATTTTGTAGGGATGAATCTTGTTTTCATGAACGAATGAATAGAAAACAAGGAGATAAGATGAACAAACACTATGCAAAGATCCAGAAATCCGGGGGACAGTGGTTCGGAGAAGCTTCAGAAATTTGAGGAGAAAAAAAACAGGTCAAATGTTGAGGTTCTAAAACTGTTACCAGGGCTGATGTAATAATAAGTCTGAAATCGAATTCGGAATAGGAAAATTTAGCTGAATTACGATTCCCAAATCGGCTTTTCTGGAATTTTTCACTTCCTCTGGTGTCTTCCAAACAATTGTTTCTCCGTGCCCTTTTATTCGAGGCTTCCTGACCCAGAGTGCTGTTGTTTCTTGATTCTTCACCATTGTCCTTCAGAATTTGCAGCCTGACTCACCAAATTCTCAATCATTTTGCAATGAAACTACACATTTCTAATTTTAATTCCCGTATCCCAACTACATCGTAGCCTACATATCCTACCAATTTTGTTACTATCCTAGTCATCACTACCAGTAGACTACGTCACGTGCTCCTACACTTGTTCCAGACGGACAGTCAGTGACATTTGTACCTGTACACAGTAGCTACAATCAGAAGTTTTAATTTGAATCCAGTAAACAAGGAGAGCTACGTAATCAGACATAATTTTGGTTTGATGGACTCTATCCGGGAGAGTCTAGTTGAAAAGTTAGTCATACTTCTGAGAACAAAAGCCACTGGATTTAGATAAAATGAGGTCCAAGGGATGCTAGAATGATGTAAATGGGGAATGGTAGGCCCTGCTAGGATCGATCTTTTGTGCTGAGACTTCCATGTTGGTTACAGCTTCGGGTACTGTAGCGGCTGGCAATGGTCTTCTGAAAATTCCTGAAATCTGTACCGTCTAGCATGTCTATAACGGTCATAACAAATCTATCACTTTCTAGGATTATGCTGCAACTTTCCGATTTGCTCAGAATAACTTTACTGAGTATTTTGCACTTCCTTCAATCTCCGATTCCTCGACGTTTTCATAGTTTCTAGTTAATCTGTTTACCACTTTCCATTTATCATTATCAACATCATTTCGTGCACATCGACATAAATTACTTTGTTTTCCACTTTCTCTTCTTGAGAATCACATGCACTATGAGAGGTCAAGCTCAGAAATTCATATTTAGAAGTGAAGTTTTCAATTTCCAACGGTGACTCAGTCTTAACTTGTGATATCTATTTGAAATCAAACTTCATGTCAAAGAACAAGTGGTTGCTCCATAACAAGTGGTCGTGTACAGATTGTACTATTCTGATTGGAGAAATGAGAGCTAGTTAGCGAAAAAATCAAGTCAGAACCTTCTACAATCCAGGGTTGTGTATCCAGAATGTGGGGGTGTTGTTGATGACGGTTGAAGAAGATTTTTTCGGATGGAGGATGATCGGGGTTGAAGACAGGAATCTTGGAAGGGGGCCAGGAACCTTAGGATGGGTCCACTGGTGGTGCAACTCTGTAGGAACCCAAAAGTACAGTAGTCTGATGTTTATAAGACTACTGTAGTCCCGTGGCCCCTCATTTGTCGTTCAACAGCCTAGATGCGCGGTGTCCAGTTTGTAGGTCACTGTGCTTTCATCATTTTGATACGTTTCGAAACCCGTTTTCATTGAGTTTCAAACTTCAAACCCAGTAATCTGAAACAAATCCAATTCCTTCTGCTAAAAACCTTTAACTTGTTTTGAACCAAAAATCTGACAGCAAAATGTTTCTCAGATTCGAAACAAACAAATCTTTTGCACTTTTTGTCCTTTGCTCCTTTGCTGCTGCATTATCACTATAATTCTAATTCAAAATTTTCATGAGATGTGAGATTTTTGGAGCCACTTCTAGAAACACTTTCAATAACAAAACAACTATGACGAATGGAGGTGAAAAGGTGACAAACAAGGAGAAGAAGTACGTGTGAAAGTATAGTTGGATGGCTGGGAATGTGGGGAAAAGTTTAGCCTTGTTTGTTGATGAAACTAGAAAATAAAATAAGGAACTGAAAGATGGAACATCTCAAAGATTGACGGATGTATAACATCTCAACATTTGGTTGAAATCAACAATGAGAAGATATCAGAGGATTCCCACATTCTGAAATGATTCCAACAAACGAATCAAATTGAATCAAATCAGTGGTCCTAATAATAAGAACTGGCAGTATGAAAACTGCTACAGATAACAGATGTACGTACAAGAACGGAAACAGATGAAAACAGACAGAACAAGAACTGATACAATTAAGGATAAGAACAAAAAGAGCTGCCTTCATGAATTTTACGAGTGAAAACGGGAACAATCGTAAGAAGAAGAAAAAATGAATTCCATAATGGAGAACGTGGTGGTCAATGAAAAATTGAAATGTTTCATTGAGAAAACCCTTTTTTTGAGTTTACACGTGTGTTAGTTTTTTCGCGACGCAATTTTTTCAAATGTTCCGATTTTGAATTGTTCCGTTACAGAAATAATTTGCAATTTTTCATTCCTCACAAAAAAAGATAGCTGATATTCGAAAGAAATGTAATCTTGAACTGGTGGGGTCAAACGTGATGTTATCAATACAGATTTTCGTGAAAATTGTAAAAAAAATTATATTCAATTTTTTGCAACGAAAAACTACGTGAAAATGTTCATGAGAATGTCAATTTGCTACAAAATGAGCTTTTCATCATTTCCTTACGAACATTTTTTCTCAAGAAATGAACAATTGCGGAATATTTTTGATGCGAAACTATTCCAAACAAATTTTCAAAGTTTACGTGTAAACATAAAGCAAATTTCTTGAACTAATGCAAACAATTTTTTTCTATTGTTTTGCAGTTTGACACACTACTACCAAAAATAAAAACTGATCCCATAAGCAGGGATACAAAAATGAACCATACTAGAAAAATAGCAATACAACTAAAAACGTGGTCAGTAGAAAATTGAAATGTTTCTGTGAGAAAACTGATTGTTTTGTTTTGTTTTGGCAATTCTTCACTAACGTTTTTCATTTGCACAGATCTCATAAACACTGTTCTGATTTGTCGCAGTTATAATACAACAAGTTCTTATCATCAGCATTAACAGTGAAATCGGTTTTTGCATTTTTCCATCCATGCGAATCTTACTCATCCTCACCGACCCAGATATATTGAAAACATATTACAAACAGCATTGTACACCGGCTACAACAACGTTGTTGTCCCATGTTTTTGTGTTCCACTATACAGAACCAGCAAAATTCTTCTCACTGGAAAAATTGTCACCAATGCTGTTCGACTACTAATCTCAATACAACAAATGGTTTGACAATTTTTAGAGGAAGGTAAACAAAGAGGATTACGTAAACAACCATGTTTTGAAAAGCAAAGACCTTTTTGTTCAGCTGTTCAACAGTTATGTAATGTACTAAGGATGCACTGAAGTTGGTAAAACTCATGTTTGTGCTCAAATATGTATATTGTCACCTGAAACCCTTTGTGAATTCCCCCGCAATTTTACTGAAGGTTTCATTAGATCATCTTCCATTTCAAGACATTTCCAAGCTCTGTCCTTTTCCAGGTCAAGTTTCAAATTCGTGTTTCTTTTTGCAAAAAACGATCTAGAGAGCAAATTGAATTCCGCATGAAGTTTCTGGGTTCAGGTAGCTGTTTGAAATTAAATGACGATTGGAACCAACTTTTTCACCTTCATAGTGTACAAGATAACTCTTCAATATCCCATTTCCCGTAAAGCCAATGCGAAAATGAACCCTATATTCGGAAACAGCGCTACTTGTTACCCAAAATTACCAAGTTTCCAGATTCTGAGTTTCGAAATAGACTTGCACTCCTATTAGAGTTTTTCCAAATTACTCCAGATGCCCCTCTATTCCAGGTTTTTGATTGTTTCGTTGTTGTCGGCACACCACTCGACTTTTCCCACCATTTCGATTCTTAGAACTTATTTATTATTTCCTTGACACCTATTCATCAACACCAATAGAGGATACACTTCCTTCCTCAATTGTACATTTTGTGTTTCAGGTTCATAACACAAAACGACTTTGAACTTTATTTATCAAAACTTGAATTCAAGAATATAAAAAAATTGATGTTAGAAAATCTTGCATAGCTTCAAAACCAATAATTATTTGAAATTTTGCGGTGCGCACACACAAATGTTGTCTATATCGCAAAGTGGGTTTTGCTGCCTAAATGTGTACTATTCATATTTTGCAACGTCACGTCACAGTGACAAAAGAGATCGAAGAAGCCGGGATACAGGTGACGTGAAGCGCCGTTTAAGGAAGAGTCATTGGGTTCATAAGCCCTGGGAATTGGGAAGGGTTAGTGACGTTTGACGTTGTAAGTGATGTGGGGCACATGGGAATTTGTTGGTGTAGTGTCTGGGATTGGATCACAAGATCAGGAAAAAAGAGAAATGTTTGAATTAAAAGAAGGGACTTGAAAGATATATGGAAAAAAATGAGTGGCTCCGACGCTTAATTAAAGAAAACTGCCTGGAAAAAACTGTTGAGGGACTCAGATCAGAGATGCATATTCAATGCGAACATTGAAGAATCAAGGAGACCATGCTCTTCTATTAGAGGTTATTGAACTCATCTTGATCGTTTGATCTTGTTATTCTCTCTCTTATTTTTGATGATGTTGCTAAATATTTTCAAAAATAAATCATTTTTGTTATTTTTTCATTTTCCATGTACAATATCACATAACTCCAACCAGTTTTCCACTATGACATGACTTCAGAATGTTTCCATTTTCACAATGTCATCTGTCACTTGTTGTTGAGAAATATTCATTATTTAATTGCTCAAAAATTGTATCTTCAGCTACAAATCAAGGTTCAATTGCTTAGTTTCTGAAAGATGAGATATTTCGGTCTTTTTGAATATATTTTGTAGTGGTTCAAGACACTGGCAATCACGAGATCGCTTGTGAAATAGAAGTTTCTGATTTGAGAAAAAATTGAGCCCTGACAAGTGGAAAAGAAGATGAATCTGAGGATAATTGAAATAATCAGAAAGGAAAAAAAAATATATCGAGGGATTCCATAGATATTGTTTCAAAATTTATGAGGTTGAGTTGTTTGAAACTGGAAAACAATAAGACTCGAAATTCTGAAACATATGGATCAACCGAATAATCTTACAGTATAGATTTGAGTTTCAGAACATGTCAAATCAGGTTGTGAGCTGGAAAACCAGGGATTTTATCACGTCTATGCAGTGAGAATTGAGGAAAAACACCAAAATTCAGATAATCCGAAATTCGGGTAAGAAAAAGGTTAACAAACTGGCAACATGAGAGCTGTTACATGTAAAAGTTACAACAAAAATGAATGCTACAACCCATGTTAACTGAAGCGCAGTGACCTAACAGTTGAACAGAAAGGCCCGCACTAACCGAAAAGTTTGTGCTTACGTAATCCTTGTGTTTGAAACAAGGAAGACCGCAATGGTGCGCATAGTGACATGGTGTTTTTTCGTAATACGTTCAATGGTGGCCCAATAGATGACCTCTAGTTGTGAATTGATTTATTCCTCTCGCTTATTCTGGTAGGAGACAACATCCTTTGCTTTCTTACCTAACCCTTCCATGTCAACTCTATCTCAATTCCCGCTTTTCAAACTTCCATGGCTTGCAATAAAAGGTGTCCTGTCAAATATGGAGTTTGGTACATTGTAAGTTATTTATTCAATGTACAAAAAACAGCGAATTGCTTTATAGATTGTACCTTTCCTTTTCATCCAAACATATTTACCGGTTCATTCAATCGTTGCGAATACACGTGGCAGTATTCAAAATAAGTTACAGTAAAATTGGTACATTTGTTCAGTTTACATTTGCGAAATGGTATGGAATTGGAGAATGGAGTTTTAGAGAAACTGAAATTCCTGCAGAAAGGAAAAACCAAACAGTTACTATTTTTTTTGGTGGTTTGGAATTGAAATCTTTGTAAGTTTCATTTGGTTTTTATAGTAAACGCGGGAGAAAATGAGTTTTATTTTATCAGAGTGAAATCCAATCGGTTCATAACATATACAAAAGGAGAACTTCAAAAAAGCGTCGAACCAGGAATCAAATATCTCACCCAAGTGTTTATCTGTCCACTTCCAAGAATTTATATTCGCCTGGACGGAATGAAAAAATCAATACTCCCATCATTAGTTGGCTGTGGTGATTATTGCGAGGATATATTGATTCGTGGTAAAGAAGAAATAGAAAACGAAGAACTGTATATGATTCTTGACAATTACACCTTCAAAGAAGATATTACTTTCGCGTTCCCGTTTAAAGAAGATTTCAAATCCGACATCAGATTATGGAAACATCCAAAAAAAATTTATATTCACCGTTCGGCTCATTGGGTAACTAGTGAGATGTTATTCGGTGTGAAATGCAGCTATATGGCGTTCGGTGGATGCAAACAATTGAAAGCAATCGACTGTCGATTGTTTGTGGACCGTTGGATGAACTCGAATGATTTAAACTTTCATTTTTTGGAATTGTTTTGGAAATCTGATTATCCAGAAGAACTGAATTATGATTACTTCGGTGGTCTTGAACTGGAAGAATTTGATCATAAATCAAGAATCTTTGCTTATTGGTAAAATTAAAAAATTTTTCTAATGCTTTCTTGAAAGTTTCATTTCAGTCAATGCGAAGGTTGGGCTATTAATGTTTCGATGGGTCGGGATTTCAAGAGAAAGGATGGACTTCTTGCCACAATCACACTCATTGATAATTGTTTTATATTTTGTGTTTGGCACGAAAGATTTCCGAATTTAGAGGGCAGGAAAGTGTTCAACAATGACTGATCATGTATGTTATATTTGTAATACTTTACAAAAAGAAACGAACATGTTTTCATATAAGAAGCGTTATGTTTGAGATTTTTTTATTCTCGAGCGAAATTTCGCAAAAATCAGTTAAATCTGCGTTTTTTGCCAGAATTTTCATAAAAGGCGAATTGGCGAGATACATATATGCATCTGTGTCGTGAAACCCTTATCAAAAATCAAAAAACTCAATAATCAAAACAAGACGGTTTATTAAAACAATACATCAGAATAATATTTGAAAGACCCAGAAAATCTTCTGCAGTTTTCATGTTAGAATATTGAATCGTTCAAATATTGAAACTTGCAGAAAAATTGCAGAAAATTTTCTGGCGGAAGGAGGAAATCCAACTAAAAAATAAATGAAACGTGACATTTTTGTGAACGTGGGGGATTGCCAGAAAATCTGCAGAAAATTTTCTGCAATTTTTTTGTCGGTGGTTGAAAATGGAGAATGAAGGCATATCCAGTGATTCCAAACTGAATTCCTGCGGCGTTAGTTGTTGGAAGTTTCCATGGTGGAGCCACCATCTTGCTTCTGTAAATTCAGCAAAATCCTTTTTTCACTCTTTCTATTTTGAATTATTCAATTTTTTCATCAATTCCAAACGACGCAACTATCAGCATAATTATAAATCAGATCCAAACCATTTACTTGTAAACACTAACCTGCATTCCACTATGTATTTCATTGAAAACAAGAGCGATTCTTGTTCAAAAAGAAGAAATAAATTAAAATTGGTTTGACCTTTAAACCAAAACGTAAACTCTGCCACGTTTTGTTTTGACGAAATCCACTATTTCGCTATTTTTATCAAATTTGGTGTTTTTTCAACGAAACACATAGTGGAATGCAGGTTAGTGTTTACAAGTAAATGGTTTGGATCTGATTTATAATTATGCTGATAGTTGCGTCGTTTGGAATTGATGAAAAAATTGAATAATTCAAAATAGAAAGAGTGAAAAAAGGATTTTGCTGAATTTACAGAAGCAAGATGGTGGCTCCACCATGGAAACCTCCAACAACTAACGCCGCAGGAATTCAGTTTGGAATCACTGGATATGCCTTCATTCTCCATTTTCAACCACCGACAGAAAAATTGCAGAAAATGTTCTGCAGATTTTCTGGCAATCCCCCACGTTCACAAAAATGTCACGTTTCATTTATTTTTTAGTTGGATTTCCTCCTTCCGCCAGAAAATTTTCTGCAATTTTTCTGCAAGTTTCAATATTTGAACGATTCAATATTCTAACATGAAAACTGCAGAAGATTTTCTGGGTCTTTCAAATATTATTCTGATGTATTGTTTTTTAAAATAAACCGCCTTGTTTGAACTAATAAAATTGATGTTAGTAAGACCGAAATAGAACTTTGAAGTAATGAAGCTTACAATTAATGGAAAGACACTTCGTCTTCTAATACTTTATGTCGGCTTTATGTCGAAAGTTACACTTATTTTCTCATTGCTTCGGCAGATTTTCGATAGTTTTGTTTTTCACAGAAATTTCTGCATCTTCGCAGATAATTTGGAAAAATGACTGTTTTCGAACGAAAATAAAAAAATCTCAAACAGAGCGCTTCTTATATCTATCCAGTGAAAATCAATGAAAATATTCAAAATTCAAAAAGTGCGGGAAATCCGGGTTAACAATTGGCGACATAAAAGATGTTATTGAATAAAATACGAAATGTACAAAATATTTTCATGTGGACTGTATGAACCCTAAAATTCTTTTAGAATACAGCTAAGTAACCACTTTATCCATTTTAACCAGAGCACAGTAGCCTAATCGTTGAACAGAAAGGTCATTGCTAACCAAAGCATGCCTGTCTACGTAATCCTTTTTGTTTACTAGCTCTAAAAATTGTCAAAACATTTGTTGTGTTCAGATTAGTATTGATGACAATTTTTCAGTGAGGAAAATTCTGTTCTTTCTGTATAGTTGAACACAAAAACATGAGGCAAAAATAACGTTATTGTATCCGGTGTATAACATTGTACTCAATATGTTTTTGATATGTCTGAGTTCGTAAGGATGCGTAGAATCCGTACGGATAGACGGATACAAAAAAAGCTAATTCATTTTTTTTAGTAGTAATTTTTTAGTAAGAGTGTACAAAAACTGCAACAAACCATGAAATGAGAACTGCTCAAACGAGAACGGTACGGATAAGAACTGGTAGAGTAAAAACTCCAAAAAATGATAGTTATCATGCTGAAACATTTCGATATGTGTTTCTATAACAATCTCGAAACGTTTGAACCATCTCATGGTTTTCCTTATCGATTCCTCTTTATCTCTCCCATAACATCTACACTACCATTCCAAAGTATATATAGTTTCCCAAAACTATACTTCAGTCGCTTCTACTTTACACTTCCTTCTTCTTCCCCCTTTATTCGTCATACTTGCTTTGTTTTGTTCTCGAAAGTTCTCGGAACTTTGTTTTTCTCAAAGTGTTTAATTATAACTCAAACTCAAAAATCTCATACATAATCAGAGGGCAATTGGGAATAAAAGTGCAAAACAAGCAATGTAATTTTTCGTAGTTTGTGATTCAAGTTTGTTACATCAGGAAAGAGTTTTTGTTAAATGAGGGACATTTTCAATAACTGATAGAAGAAACAGAAACATGTATCCAGAAAAATTGGGAAAAAGGTACAATTAGTGAAGAAAAATGAAACAGGGTACTGGGTTGAAATAACAAAAGTACCACCAAAAATACAAGTTTGGAATCTGATGAACTACAAAAATTTATGCAAAATGTTCTAATATTATCTAAACTGTTGAATAAACGAAAACTAGAGAAAACAACGCGAAAGCTCAGAAAAAAACAAATATCTTCTTCCGAATTCCTCACTAGGGAATGGTCTAACCAGGGTATGGAGTTAGCGTATACCACATGTTTAGATCGAAACCTGACCTCTAGGAGACCTCTGAACGGTTGTTAAATTTTGCTGAGCGCATTTCTAAAGAAAGTTATTTCGATCTGAAATTTTAGTACTGATTCCCACTATTTTTCCATTTTCCACCATTGCATTCTCATTTTTTCACCGAGAAACCCTCTTTTCTCTGCCGGAAACGCGCAAGTCTTGTGACTGCATGCGCCACACAGTGAAAACCGTGGCGAAATGGCCGAGTGGCAACAGCATTGGTCAATGTGCGGGGACTCTATGGTTCGGCCCCCTCCGGTTTTTTTTATTTTTGCCTAATTTTTGTACACACGTTTTCTGCCTTAAAACCGTTTTTGAGATCAGGAAACATGTTTTCCTCTTCCTAAACGTCTATTTCCACACTATCTAAAGTTTTCAAGAAATTTTATTTTTTCGAAAAATTCCAATTTTTCATGGCCAAATCCATGCAAATTTTTTTCGAAATTTTTTGTTTTCAAAAAAGTTTCGAAATATGGTGAGGAAGTTTGATAAACTTCGTAGTGTGTTTTCCATGACGTTTTTTGTCGTTTCTCGGTGATTGGAGATGGTCAGCTCCCAAAAAAGAACCAGCAATTTTCTGTAGAAACACTCATGACCACGTGAATTCATAGAAATGAAGGCATTTATGAATTTTTTTCGAAACAAAATTCGTTATTAACACTCAGCAGCATTTTCTTTCAAGTTTCGAAACTTTTTTGAAAACAAAAAATTTCGAAAAAAATTTGCATGGATTTGGCCATGAAAAATTGGAATTTTTCGAAAAAATAAAATTTCTTGAAAACTTTAGATAGTGTGGAAATAGACGTTTAGGAAGAGGAAAACATGTTTCCTGATCTCAAAAACGGTTTTAAGGCAGAAAACGTGTGTACAAAAATTAGGCAAAAATAAAAAAAACCGGAGGGGGCCGAACCATAGAGTCCCCGCACATTGACCAATGCTGTTGCCACTCGGCCATTTCGCCACGGTTTTCACTGTGTGGCGCATGCAGTCACAAGACTTGCGCGTTTCCGGCAGAGAAAGGAGGGTTTCTCGGTGAAAAAATGAGAATGCAATGGTGGAAAATGGAAAAATAGTGGGAATCAGTACTAAAATTTCAGATCGAAATAACTTTCTTTAGAAATGCGCTCAGCAAAATTTAACAACCGTTCAGAGGTCTCCTAGAGATCAGGTTTCGATCTAAACATGTGGTATACGCTAACTCCATACCCTGGTTAGACCATTCCCTAGTCAGAATAAATGTGCACTTACTGAATGTTTTGCACCACCCAAATGGATATTAATACCCAACTGCAGGTGCTTACTAAGCTACACTCTCCAAATCCTTGTTTTCCAGGATGGAAAAGGATTAAATATTGTGTATTTGATCCTTTCCTGCCACCCAACTGCACTACTAATTACACCTTTTTCCCACAGACACTCAGCAGAGAGATTGTGTTTTCCACCTGGCTGTCAATAAGGATCATATATCATAAACACTGGAGAAGAAGAGAACAGAAATGGGAGAGGAAGTTAATCTGGAAAAAGGTTAATTAAAAAATCGTCTTCCCCGGGATTTTCAGAAATATTTTTTCTGCAACGTGCACATTTATTGACATTTCCTTCCTCTGGTTCATGTCCAGAAGAGTAACTGGAGAGCAAGTGTAGAAACAGAAGAAAACAGCGAACTCTAAAGTCAAAGAATTGATGTCATAAGAGATATGAAACGATGTGTATTGTTCTTTTCTTTTCTGTTGATCACAAGAAGAAGTTGAATAACTACAAAAATGTTAGGTATTCAACCGAAAAAATGAAAGAAGAAGAGTCCAATATTGAATCTGATCGACGCTGTTCAACTTGTTGCCACTGTTCATCGCAGTTTATTTGTGCAATCAGTGACGAGATGAACCCGGAAATCATCAGTGGATGAATTGTGCTCAACCTAGTTTTGATTAATTTTATACATCCATTTTATAACTACAGGTTGCATGAGAAAAACCTACAACATCCGTTGCAGTTCACCAAAAAACGTCTACTTCGTCTAATTTTCGGTGTTCGTTGAAGATTTTTTTTATTTAGGTGCTCACTTTTTTGAGTGAAAACGGTTTTTTTTTCCTAATGACCCGACCTAAATAACTCCAAAAAATCATAAAATTCAGCGCTATTCCGGTGAGAGAGCCTGAACTATCTGAAACTGCTAAGAATTCACTTTGGTTCAAATGTTTTCTAACAGTTTTTTTTTGTAAAATATAGCTTATGCATTTATCAATCTTTTCTTTTTATCTTTTCCCAGAAAAAAAAACATTGTCTTGAATATTTTCGACGTCTTCTAAAAGTTGGAAAAAATGAGAAAAAAAAATAATTTCAAAAGTTTTCGAGGCAATCGCGCTCTACGGTCACGCGAGAAATAGAAGAGACGCCGAGAATACCGTAAATATTCATAATTTCTCTCGCAGCATTTTTTTCGTGAACTCTTCAACCGGCGCGAATCTTCAGAATTATTTCTGTTTTTATTGAAAAAAATGGTGCATTCTCCGCCAATTCGACGACTAAATGCTCTCTTATTTCTATGCATTCTCTTCGCTGAAGGGAGACGATTTTCTTGTTTTAATTTTTCGAAACAAAATTGTGAGAATTGATGAGAAAAATGAGATTTTGACTTCAAAATCAGGTTGTTATCGGCTTTATCTGTACGTATACCGTCAAAAATCATTATTTCACCCGATTCTTTGCATGAAAATTCTCGTTTACTAGTTTTCTGTTTTGCGCTCTGTGTTCCCCTAAATCCAGTAATTATTTCAGCAAATCTTCATCCAAAAGCATGAAGAAAGGAGCATTAAAACGCAGCAGGAAAGACGATGACGACGCTTCGGTGACCGGCGATGACGATGATAGCAGAAGTGGTGCCGGGAGGCTTGATGCGGGAAGAGGTCCGTTCGGTAGCGATCTGGATTATTTTTTGGGATTTCTGTTCTTCTTTGCACTGCGAAAGAACGGATTCTCAGGTTATTTCAAACCGAAATTCGAGTGCAATGCCATGAAAAACCAGGGATTTTCACTGGAAGTGTCTGCTGTATTCACTTCTCGAAAGCGTTTTTATCGGAAAAATCCTAATTTTATTTTGAAAAATGCGCGAATTTTGCAGCTGAAAATCTGAAAACTCCAAAATTTTCGTCGATTCTGAATTTTCTGAATAAATTCGGACGGCTCGCAGCACCAATTTTCGCATATTCCGAATTTTTTGAAGGCTTTTTCTAACAATTTTCATTTATCCGATAAAAACTAAGCAATATTTCGTAATTCCGCTTCCAAAGCGCACAAAAAACCACGGGAAAGGGTCGAAATGAGTGTTTTTTGAGTTTGCTCAGTAGAAAACAAATGCAGAAACGCAAGATTTTCACCGTTTCGAACGCTTATTCAGACGTTTTTTTAGTGTTTCTCGTGCGCTTCGAATTTACAATCAAACGAATTTACAATAAATTTGCCTAGTTTTTACCGAAAAAAGAAAAATTATACAAGATAATCAAATCCAAATCTGCAAAATCAGCGCTTGAACAAACCTGCAAAACCAGCGCTGAACCCCTTTTCCGCAGTGCAAAAAACCCAGAAAAATCCCCACAGTTTTACCAATTTTCTCCATTCCAGGAAGCCAAGCAGGTCAACGCCTAGCGAATCTCGACGAGCAACGCGTCCAATCACCACAACCCCAGGGAAGTGTCACCGAACAAACCCACTACATTGTAGTCCCCTCCTACGCCGCATGGTTCGACTACAACTCCATCCATCAGATCGAGAAACGTGCGATGCCCGAATTCTTCAACGGGAGGAACAAGTCTAAAACTCCAGATGTTTATGCAGCCTATCGTAATTTCATGATTGACACTTATCGATTGAATCCGTTTGATTATTTGTCCGCTACAGCGTGCCGCCGGAATTTGGCTGGAGACGTTTGTTCGATAGTCCGACTTCACTCGTTCCTAGAGCAGTGGGGTCTTCTAAATTATCAGGTGGACGCAGACGCCAGGCCGGCTCCCGTAGGTCCCCCACCAACTTCTCATTTCATGGTTCTGGCGGATACCCCTACTGGCATACATCCATTGAATCCACCGCATATCGCTGCAGCAACAGCTGCCGCTAAAGAAGGAGAAGTCAAAGAGGAAGTCAAGACAGAGATCGATTCGATTTCGGAGCCCGGACTCAAAATTGATCAGTATCAGAAGGCGGCGATGGCGATGCGAACGAAAGGAGCAAGTCCGGGACGAGAATGGAGTGATCAGGAGACGTGTCTGTTGTTGGAGGCGTTGGAAATGTTCAAGGATGACTGGAATAAGGTAGAATACAATACCTATTGCCTCCGAGCTTTCGAGCCTGTAGTTGGGCTTCGGGATAATCCGCAGCCTCGATTTTGGCGTTGAAATCGAATTTTTCGTGAATAATAATTGTGTTTTCGGTATAAGCTGAGCAATCTTCAGTAAATTCGTTATCAAAGCTCACGAAAAACAAGAACAATGTCAAGAAATTAGTGCACATCTTGCTTTTTTCGCACTCTTTTTACACTAAAAAAAATAGGCAAATGCTCAACTGCTATGCATCTCTACTGCTATTTCTCAACTGCTATAGCTATTGTCTCAACTGCTATATTCGGCTCATCTGCTATGGATCAACTACTATTTCCGCTACTTTTGATGTCTTAACTGCTATGGCTACAGCAGTTGATTCGTAGCAGAAGAGACAAATATAGCAGTTGAGAAAAGCACAGCATGCGCATCCCGCTCTTTTCTTGCTTAATCGGCCAGAGTAATTGTTTTGGTTCCAATCAGTTCAATCATTTTTTTCTGAAAAAGAGTAAATTTTAGAATCAAATTTGAAGAAAAATCCGTAAAATCAAAAAAAAAAAGAGCTTGGAAAACCCCGCTAGAGTGATTTTTCTGTAGAAGAACAGTGAGCATAACGAGTTCGATGAGAGCCCAGAGACGCAGAGAAAATCACAAATTTAGACCACAAACTCCTCACCGAAATTCAGCAACTTAGTCCAATTTTTTCAGGTCTGTGACCACGTCGGCACCCGTACCCAACACGAATGTGTGCTGAGATTCCTGCAACTTCCGATTCAAGATCCATATCTCACCGAGACTGGATCAGGTGCAGGAGGAGGAGCTCGTGAAATTCTCGGACCACTCGCCTTCCAGCCAGTCCCATTCTCCCAGGCAGGCAATCCAGTCATGTCAACTGTGGCATTCTTGGCTTCAGTTGTCGATCCACAAGTGGCTGCAGCCGCCACCAAGGCCGCGATGGAAGAGTTCTCGAAAATGAACCTAGATGTTCCGCCGATGGTCGCCGAAGCGCACGAGAAGAATGTGGCAGCGATGGCCGAGAAGACAGGAGTAATTGACGGTTCAGTTGGACTAACAAAGAGTGGACTGAAGCCAAGAGATGAAGATGACGATGGGGAGGGACCCAGTGAAAGAATGGATACATCGGATGGGATCCCAACTACGGAACAAGCCAAAACAGACATCAATAGGGACGTTCAAACGGCTGCCGCCTCGGCTCTAGCTGCCGCTGCCGTCAAGGCCAAGCACCTCGCCAACGTCGAAGAGCGTCGAATCAAGGCCCTGGTCGCGCAGCTTGTCGAGACCCAGATGAAAAAGATCGAGATGAAGATTCGCCACTTTGAAGAACTCGAACAGATCATGGACAAGGAACGGGAGTCTTTGGAGTACCAACGGATTCAGTTGATTGTGGAGCGGCAAGCTTTCCACGAGGATCAACTGAAATTCCTGGAGAGTCGTGCAAAGTATGATGCGCACTTTAGGATGATGAACTCTGGAGTTTTCCCGGCACGTTTGCCAGTTGGATTCGAGATCTGGGAGAACTGTAAGCCAACACCAACGGTCCCGGATGCACAAGGACCTTCAGAGAAGAAGGAGGAGCCACGCGCCCCATCGGTACAGGTTCCAGCGCCAGCGCCACCACAACTGCAGCCGCAGATGCCTCCTCCTGGACAAATGCGCCCGCCTTCTGCTCCTCAAGTGCCACCAACATTGACTCCGCAACCTCCGGCTCATCAAGCTCCTTTACCTCATCAAGGATACCCGGGAGGACCACCGGGCTACCCACAACGTTATCCACAAGGACCGCCGACATCCGGATATCCGGGTTACCCACCGTACCAAGGGCAACCGGGGCCTGGACACCCAGGAGCATCAGGGCACCTAGGAGGACTCGGGCATCCAGGAGGACCAGGATACCCACAACAATACCAGTCACCGTATGGACCTGGGTATCCGCCACAGCAGCGACCACCTTATCAACCTGGACAGCCGTATCCGGGACCACAAGGACCACGACCGCCATACGGATATCCGCCAGGTGAGCATTATCAATGGGGCGCGTATTCATATAATAAAAAATATCATTTAGGTCACCCATATCCACAACAACAACCGTACGGTCAGATGCCACAACATGCTCAGTACCCAGGACAACCACAGGGCGGCGGTGGCCCCGGAGGACCAATAGGACACTATGAAGGGCAAGGAGAGCCGAAGCTTTAATAATTGTGTCTCTAAATTTATTTTCCATGCTGTATGTTTCATATCTTCCCCCAGTCATTCCTTTCCTCCCTCCTCCCACACAACAAGATCTCTCTCAATTTTTTATACGAGTTTACCTTTCCGGTCTAATGTATTGGTTTTTTTTGTAATTCACCATTTTTATTTCCTCTATCTTTCTCTTGTTGTATCATGTTAAATTTGATTTTATTCTTGGAAAGTAAGTGTTTTATCAACGGTTTTATGTTTAGTTTTGACATAAATGCTCGGAAGATCTTGATGTTTTTTTTCGGCTTTGCGTTGAAAAATTGATGTTTTCCAGAGAAAAACTTCTGTAATTGTGGTAAGATTCGAGTAAGTTGTGCATAAAAACTGGTAAAACCCAAAAAAAGTTTTGATTCGGCATACTGTACTCTTAAAGGGACATCAATGTTTTTCTGCCAGGGTCTCGTAGCGAAGAAGAAAATATTTTCCACATAACTTTTCTTTGGCTAAATCCGAGCTTTTCCCGGCCTGGAAAGCTTTGCAGGTTCAACAACATTTGAAATCACTGAGCCAGGTTTAAGTGGTAAGAAAAATGTATTAAAAATTATCAGAAATGTTCTGGAATGACAAAATAAATCAAAAACTCTTTGGTGAAGAAAAATGCACAAAAAATATGGGGTAAAAGGTAAATGAACAGTCCTGAACGGAAAGAAAAACAAAGAACAAAAATACACAACAATGAATTCATGGAGCGATGATTTCGATGATTGATTGAAGAGCCAATTGAATATTTCTGGTGGGGAACTTCTGAAAAATGTATCTCTAGCCTTGATTTTCCTGCGATTCAATTACCTTGTCATTGTCCTTCAACTCTTTTATCATGCGTTTGATTCTTGTAACGAAACTATCCAATTCCTTCAACTTCAGTGAAAATAAGAAAGATTGAAAAACGAGAAGAAACTCCTTGAGACTTGTGGTATCCTCCCTCTTCACATCTTCTTTTTTGGCACTCTTTTCAACAATTAATAAGCATGTCATGAGTGAAGTTCTTATTTCATTCATCCGAATTTTCTCCTCTTCATTTCCCATTGATTTAATCTTTTCGATAGATTTTTCAATTCTCAATTCGTCTTCTTCGAGTGTTGGGGTCTCAAAAGTTTTCATCATTGGAATAAGAGATTCTAGACATCGGATATGACTTTCTACCGAAATGAATTCATTTCCATTCGTTTGTGGGGTGGAGATTGTATCCTTCTGAAGAGTAAGACTCTCTTTTTCTGGTTTCGGCTCCGGAGCAACTGTATCTGATCTTCTATCAGTATTTTGAACTTCGTTATTCGTATTGTGCTCTTCGGTTGCTTGTGGTTTCGGTTCTTCAAGTTGATTATCGATTGGAGAGCTTTCGGGAAGATTGTCTTCTCTTGGATTATATTCATAATCGTCCATTGCCCGAATACGTGGTCCAGGATAATCAGATGGATTTCCATCAGCATCAGGGGCATCCTGATTCCCTATATTCTCTCCTGATTCTGTTGAAAAAGACGGAGATGGCGAGCTTCTAATGGATCTTCTTATCAGTCCTGATGAGCTTGTGCTCTGATCGGATGAACTCGAAGCTTGTTCTTTTTCGATCGCTGTCTTTTTCTGTTTAGCAGGTTTTGACGATGATGAATCAGTGCTTCTTGGGGTTGCTGAGGCGCGAGAGTTTGCCAAATTGTATGAGAATTCGGAATCCAGATGTCTTCTCTTGGACCTGAAAAACAAGAAATTTAATTGTTGAAAAACGATCTCGATGCTTACAATCTTCCATATCTTGTTTTGACTGATTCATTTTCAGTGATCCCAGAATCATTCTCTTCATCAGCACCCATTTCAGTTTCTTCAGATCGATGGGATCTTTCAGTTGGAGGATCGAAATCGAAGTTAACGTCAATTGACATTTCTGTTGATGAACGATTCCTGATTGGAGTCTCAATATCAAAATCAAGCATTTCGTTGGATGAATCCATATGATCTGGCTCATCCAGGGGATCATTCTCATCATCTGAATCATATTCGTTTCCGAATTCTTCACCCGAGTATTCATCACTCTCATCTTCTGAATATCCATTCTCTTTTTCACTCTCCTCGTTTTCTTCGTCGCCAGGATTTGAATGCTTCTTGACTGTGTTCTTTCTCTTTTTTCTCTTGATCCCAGCTAACTTTGCCTTTGCTGCAGAACTGTGACGGCCACGCAACGTCAAACTACCATCATTGGCTGTATATTTCGTTATTCTATGCCGATTGTCTACTTCCACGACATCATTTTTTCGAAGTCTGCAATAGATTTTTTTTCTGAATTAAAGTCACTCTATTTAATGTGTCTCACTCTTCCAGACAATCTGAATTCAGTGTCGCACTTAGACAAAAAAGCTGTTTCACTTTAGTGAGAGTGTCCAAGAATTCCAATGTTTGAATCTCACGGCCATATCTTCTAATTCTGAATGAACGCAATTGTTACATTGGAAACATGAATAGAGCTGATCACCTTTTTCGAATAGTATCGAATGGTACTGATGGTTTGAAGCCCTGAATGAAATCCTTAGTCAACTGATAGATGCTTAGTGGAGAATTAACAGATTGGCACTTTTCAGTGATGAATTCAATTAACTGCCACATCTCACTCTCCTTTTTATTGTTTGGGACTGCATCAGCATCGTTTTTATTTTCGAAATAACTGTTGATCATCGACCGAATGCTTCCTTTTGATTCGAGTTGTGCAGTTCTACACTTTGCTGACAGACTGTGATCTCCTATTAATTCCAAACTTCCGTTTTTCGCTTTATAATGTGTGATTCGTTTTTTATTATCAACTTCTACTATCGCGTCTTTCTGCATTCTGGAATATTTACAACATTATGTTACTATGAAGACATGAATGAATAGAAACTTGTACTTACGTTTTCAAGAAACTTGCATCGACTGAAGCGCCCAACGCGAACATCAGTTTCACCTTCGTGTTTGTGTCAATGTGTTCAAATTTGCAGATATATGTACGCATTCTTTCAATTCTAAAAACAAATGTATTTTGAATAGGATTATATCCGTTGCAAACCTTGAGATTAAGCACTTCACTGGTTGCGCGGCTCCACTCTTTTCCTTGAATTCTTTGGTTAATGGCGTGATATTCATCGGCGATTTTGCATCTTTTGCTTTTAGAATGAGATAATTGAGCAACTCAATGTATTCCGGGTGAGTAGTCCAACGGTTTGAAATGGGTGGCGCCATCTAACTAAAAAAAAACAATTTGCCTAAAATAACTGAAAACGGTACTAAAAAAAAGCAGAAACGAAAAGGTGAAACGATCGATAGAGACCTCTTGATTTTCAAAAGAAAGCATCGGTGAAATTCGGCGGTGGATCAAGAAAAAGACAGAGAACAGCATCAAAACCTGCCAAAAAACATTCTCCGCGCCGCCCGTTAAACGTCACGTTTGCCTATGCGCCTTTAAAAGTACAGTAGCCTTCGAAGAGTTTGTGTGCCGAAATATTATGTTTTGCGAAATGAGGCGGAGGCCATTGGATTTAAAGTTTTCTTTCTTGAAACTGATCGCAAAAGGAGGAATTCACTACGCTCTCCTGATTGGCAAATACTCAAAAAATGTAAGCATGGAATAAGAGCCAATAAGACTAGATTATGTCACAACGAGTGGAGTTCCTCGGTCATTAACCCGTAAATTTTCAACGGCCCTGCCTGCGTTGAGCATTCAAATATTGATCTTTTGACCACTAAGTCTCTCATTAATAAAAAAATTGACTTATTGGAGTAGTTTTCTACATGTTTGTTAAAAAATTGGAAAATGGTTATCGTAGATAATTGAATCAATGTTAAGCAACATTTGTGAATACAAAATATAATTGAAGTATTTGGTAAAAATGTATTGAAAATCATCAGAAATGTTCTGGAATGACAAAATAAATCAAGGACTCTTTGGTAAAAATAAATGTACAAAAAATAGTGGGTAAAAGGAAAATGATTCGTTTGAAACGGGAAGAAAAACAGAGAACAAAATTACAACCCGATACAATTATGGAGCAATGATTTCGATGATTGATTGAAGAGCCATTTGAACCTTTTTGATGGGAAACTTCTGAAAGATAAACTTTTCGTTTTGGTTTTAATTATACCCATTTTTGGTTTTAGTGATTACCTTGTCATTAACCTTCAACTCTTTCATCATGTGCTTCACTCTTGCCACAAAGCTGTCCAATTCTTTCATTTTCAATGTGACTAGAAATTGGTGAAAACTGATTAGAAATTTATCGAGACTTGTGGTATCTTCCTTCTTAACAATCTCCTTTTTGGCACTTCTTTCGACAATCAATAAGCATGTCATGAGGGAAGTTCTTATTTCATTCATCCGAATTTTCTCCTCCTCATTTCCAATTTCTTTGAACTTTTCAATCGTTTTTTCTATTCTTAATTGATCTTCTTCGAGTGTTGGAGTGTCCAAAGTAGTCATCATTGGAATAAGAGATTCTAGGAATCGAATATGACTTTCAACCGAAATGAATTCATTTCCATTTGTTTGTGGGGTGAAGTTCTGATTATTCTGAAGAGTAAGACTCTCTTTCTCTGGTTTTGGCTCCGGAGCAACTGTATCTGATCCTTCATCAGCGTTTTGAACTTCGTTATTCTTGTTGTGCTCCTCGGTTACTGGTGGTTTCGGTTCTTCAAGTTGATTATCGATTGGAGAGCTTTCGGGAAGATTGTCTTCTCTTGGATTATATTCATAATCGTCCATTGCCCGAATACGTGGTACAGGATATTCAGATGGATTTCCATCAGCATCAGGGACATCCTGATTCCCTATATTCCCTGCTGTTTCTTTTGAAAAAGACCGAAATGGCGAGCTTCTAATAGATCTTCTTATCGGTCTTGATGAGCTTGTGCTCTGATTGGATGAACTCGAAGCTTGTTCTTTTTCTATCGCTATCTTTCTCTGTTTCGCAAGTTTTGGAGTTGATAGATCAGTGCTTTTTGGGGTTGCTGAGGTGCGAGAGTTCGCCAAATCGTAAGAGAATTCTGCATCCAGATGTCTTCTCTTGGACCTGAAAAAAAAGGAATATTACTTTGAAAAAAATGATTTTGATGCTTACAGTCTTCCAGATCTTGTTTTGACTGATGCGTTTCCAGTGATTTCAGAATTATTCTTCTTTTCCTCATCCTCTCTCATTCCGGTTTTTTCTGGTCGGGGGGCTCTTTCAGTTGGCGGATCGAAATCGTAGTCATTGTCAATTTGAGAAGGAGCTCTAATCGAAGTCTCGTTTTCGAAATCAATCGCTTTTTGAACATCCTTATTCTCCATACTCTCTTTTAAATCTGTTGAGGTTGACGGAAATGATGAGTTTCTGGTGGATCTTCTCATCGATCTTGATGAGCTTCTACTTTGATTCGATGACCTCGGAGCTTGCTCCTTCTGAAGAGCTATCTTTTTCTGTTTTGCAGACTTTGGAAGCAATGAATCAGTGGCCATTGGAACTTCTGAGCTGCTAGAATTCGGCTGATTGTATGAGACTTCAGAATCTAGATGCCTTCTTTTGGAACTGAGAAACAAGAAATTAAATGATGTAAAACAATTTCTAGGCTTACAATCTTTCAGATCTTGTCTTGACTGATGGATTTGCAGTAAACCCCGGATCATTCTCTTCATCTTCACCTCTTTCGGTTTCTTCTGATCGATGGGATTTTTCAGATGGAGGATCGAGATCGAAGTTGGCGTTAATTGACATTTCTGATGATGAACAATTCCGGATTGGAGTCTCATGATCAAAACCAAGCACTTCGTTTGATGAATCCATGTGATCTGCCTCAACCAGAGGATCATTCTCATCGTCTGAATCAAATTCGCTCTCGAATTCTTCACTGGAGTATTCATCACTATCGTCTTCTGAATATCCATTCTCTTTCTCACTCTCCTCGTTTTCATCACCACCAGAAATAGAATGCTTGTTGACTGCATTTCGTCTCTTTCTTCTTTCAATCCAAGCCAACTTCCCCTTCGCTGATCGACTGTGTTCTCCATACAATGTCATACTACCATCGTTTGCTGTGTATTTTGTGATTCTATTCAGATTGTCTACATCCACAACAGCATCTTTTCGAAGTCTAGAATAAAATTCGTTCAAATTGAAATCAAAATTTTGATAAGATTTACTTCTCCAGATAATCCGAAGCTACTGTTGCACTCAGACAGAATAGCTGCTTCACTTTAGAGGGAGTGTTCAAGAATTCGATCTTCTGAATCTCACGGCAATACCCTTCCACTCTGAAAATTATTGATTTATAACGTTGCCACATTGAAAACAATAACAAAGCTGATCACCTTGTGCAAATGGTTTTTAATGGCACCGATATTCCGAAGCGATTATTGAAATCTTTAGTCAATTGAAGGATGCTTAGTGGTGATATAACATTTTCACACTTTTCAGTGATGAATTCGATAAGATTCCACATTTCTTTCTCTTCTTTTTTGTTTGGAACTGCATCAGCATCGTTCTTTTTTTGGAAATAACTGTTGATCATCGACCGGTGGCTTCCTTCAAAATCAAGCAACGCCGTTTTAGTTTTTGCAGATCGACTATGATCTCCTCTTAGTTCCAAACTTCCGTCTGTCGCCTTGTAATAAGTGATTCGATTCTTCTCATCAACGTCGACTAGTGCATTTTTTTGGAGCCTGAAATAAAATTCGGTTTGAATTGTTATTATTACTTTTTATGCTATGTCTTACTCTTTGAGACAATCCGAATCTACTGTTGCGCTCAGACCAAACAGCTGTTGAACTTTAGTTTGAGTGTCCAAAAATTCTACCTTTTGAATCTCACGACAATACCCTTTCACTCTGAACATTATTAATTAACAATGCTGCCACATTGAAAACATGAACAAAGCTTATCACCTTGTTTGAATAGTGTTCAATAGAACCGATATGCTAAACCGATTATTGAAATCTTTGGCCAATTGAATAATGCTCAGTGGTGTATCAACCTTGACGCAGTTTTCAGTGATGAACTCGATCAGATTTCCCATCTCTTTCTCTTCCTTGTTCTTTGGAATTGCATCAGCATCGTCTTTCGTTTCAAAATAATTGATGATCAGCGATCGGAGGCTTCGTTTTGATTCGATCCAAGCAGTTTTTTTCTTTGCTGATCCACTGTGATCTCCATTCAGTTCCAAGCTTTCATCGTTCGCTTTGTAATGTGTGATTCGTTTTTTATCATCGACTTTTACGACTGCGTTCTTTTCCAATCTAAAAAAAATGTGAGGAAAATATGAATGAACAGGGATATATACTTACTCTTTCAAGAAATTCCTATCGACTGAAGCACTCAACGCGAATATCAATTTTACTTTCGTGTTTGTGTCGATTTGTTCGAAACTGTAGATATGTGTACGCATTCTTATAATTCTGAAAACAAACCTATGTTAAATATAATTAAATTCGTTGCAAACCTTAAGACTAAGCATCTCTCTGTTTGTGCAGCTCCATTCTTTTCATAGAGCTCTCTGGCTATTCTTCGGACACTCATCGGCGATTTTGCATCTTTTGTTCTTTCAATGAGATAATTGAGTAAATCAATGTATTCCTGGTGAGTAGTCCAACGGTTTGAAATGGGTGGCGCCATTTTACTGAAAAAAAAAAGATTTTATCTAAAATAACTGAAAAACGATGAGAAAAAGAAGCAGGAATGAAAAGGTGAGACGATCGATAGAGACCTAGTAATTTTCAAAAAAAAGCATCGGTGAAATTCGGCGGTAGACCAAGAAAAAGACAGAGAACAGCATCCAAACCTGCGAAAAAAAATTCTCCGCGCCGCCCGTTGAACGTAACGTTTGCGAATGCGCCTTTAAAAATACAGTAGCATTCGATAAACTTGTGAGTTGAAATTTGAAAAAAAAATAAATATTCACGTATTTTTGTTTGAAAAATCACATATTTCTGTTTAGACTAGAATGCGTTGGGGACCTGCGGTGCAATAGAAAATAGAAGATTAGAAAGGCCACCACGTCTTCATTTGATTATATAATTTTTCTCATTTCTAAAATATGTCTTGAGGCGTGAACCCAGATATTTCAGAAATTGGATGAATGATTATCATTTTTGAAACCAGCGTGAAAATTCCAATCAAACCCAAGTTGTCCGGTTCCGAACGGTAACCTATGAACGATTTTAGTTTTATTTTTTGCCCAGTTTTTCACTAAATTCCAGTTTTCTCCCTGACCTGGAAAATTTTCGAACTAAAGGTTTTCTAATTCTTTTTTCTTCTCATAGAGTACCATCAGGGCTACAACCCCATATGATTTTGAAGACCGAATTCGGTTCCTGAGCCCAGATATAGGCCGGAAACTATGGCCCTATACCCAAAAATAGACCATATTTTTATGGCTCACAAGTGGCACAGTGGTCCGATTGACTTGGGCTATGGCTCATTCGATAGAGCTCGCCGAGCTACATATATCCAGAAATTTTCAAATGAATCCTTCCAAAACTGTGTCAACACCGTTCAAAAACAAAAATAAATTTCCAAATTTCAGGCCAAATTTTTTTTGACATTTTGGCACTTTTCACTTTCCTCGCTATAAGTCGGCTCAAAGTGATCGGATCATCACACCGAAAAGTTCTCCACAAAGCCAATACAGTTTCACGTGTGCCCAAACAATTTCAGAGCGCTCACTCAAAAATGCGGCACACACGACACACGCAAAATTAAAAATGAGCGATTTTTGACAGAATTTTTTTGACATTTTTTGACAAAATTTTCGTAACATTGGATAATTAGCATTTAAGGGAGAAATTAGAAAGTTTGTGAAAATCATGTAAAATCAGGGCTGCGCAGCAACAAGTTGCCGGTTGCCGAAACTGAAAATTTAAATCGGCATACTGTACTATTAAAGGGACATTGATTTCATTGTGCCTTGGTTCCGCAGCGGAGAATAAATAATTTTTCCATGTGGATTTTTTGAGTAGAGTACCGTGTCGACGGTAGAAGCGCTCGGTAAAATCGGAAAAACCGAAAAAATTACTGCCGACATGTTCGAGAATAAATCATATCGGCGGCATAAATTCGAACGATTACCGGCGGCAACCGATTTTCTCTCGGTAACCGACGATAAAAAATTCTCGGTAACCGAAATATCGGTAACCGACGGTAATCGGTTACCGATTCCACCTCGCACGACCCCCACATCGAGAAATCGCTCGCTAGAGCGCGACTGCGCTATCGTTGACGCATTTCTCGATTTAAGGTTTTTTGAAAATAACGAGAACAAAAAAATTTTTCTTCGATTTCTAGCCAACAATAGTTGTTCAGAAATGAAAAATACAAAAAATAAGCCCTTAACTGCTCGAATTCGTCAAAAAATAGCCGAGTTGAACCCTATTTTCGAAAATCAACTGAAAACTGCCAATATTCACACTTTTGTGTAAATAACCGAAATCTGAAAATTTTTTACACGATTTTACTCAACAATTCAGGTAGAATTAACGATTGCTAGCATTTTAAGCACAAAATCAGCTCATAAAACTCAAAATTGAGCGAGTTGAACTGTTTTTAAGACCCCAATTTTTGAATTTCAAAAAAATAAAAATCACATATCTATAAGTTTTGAGCTTACAAACGGTTTGAGTGTGTATCCAGTTGGTTTCTAATCACCTTTTGGTTGTTTTCGACATTTCAATAGAGACTTAACATCACATTTTCAGCTTTTCAAGTTTTTCAGAAAAATTTTTTTTTCAAATTTTTTTGAATTTTTGATTTTCTATATGAGTTTTGAAACTTAATTTTCTCAACTAGTGATTTTTTCGTGGCGAAATCGCCTGAAAAAAGCCGTAACTACTCAAGGAAAAAATATATTTGTTTCCGAGTTACTGTAGTTCTTAAAGGCGCATGCTACAAAAGTTTTTTATCAAGAGACGCGCCTTGACTATCTCTTGTACACATTGCTCGATGTGGGGGTCGTGCCTCGGTTACCGAGAGAAAATCGGTAACCGATCGGCGGTTACCGAAGGCTCGTGTAATCCTCGTGGACAAAATTTTTTTTGTAATTTTTCGACAGTTTTTTCCAAATTTTTTAACGTTTCTAATAGACTTACTGTAAATCAGACAAATTTAACTAGGTCGCAGTTCAATATTTTCTTAGAATCAGTAACTTGGAACCGCAAACAGGTCAGGAGAATCTCTTTTCAATTCAATTCAAATTTAATCACTCGATTTTTTGAATAATTCGAACAATATAAAACAACAAACTTTTCTTTGACTGAAAATTTTTTCTCCGAATCAGGGGTGGGCATCGCTTGAGAGGTCAAGTAATTTATTTGACCAAATAATGCTTGATTTTTATTTTCAAACAATTCATTTTTTCTAATTTCTCCCTTAAATATAGAAAGTGCAAAGGTGAACGATTTTTTCGCAAAAAATGTCCCCGCAAAAACGTCAAAAATCGCCAATTTTTCAATTTTGCGCGCGTCGTGTGAGCTCCATTTTTGAGTAAATCATTTGCAAAATTTTGGGAGCATGTGAAATCGTTCTGGCTATGTGGGGAACTTTTCGGCGTGGTGATTGGATTATTTTGAGAGGAGTTACAACGAGAGATTTGCGACCTACCATTGTGTCAAACAAAATTTGTACTGAAAATTTAAATAAATTTTCACTATTTAAATTCCTAATGGCCCAGTTTTTGGAGGATTTGTTAGCAATTCACATGATATATGTAACTCGCCGAGATCTATCAAATAAGCCATAACTCCAGTCAATCGCACCACTCTGCCACTTGTGAGCCATAAAAATGTGCTCTATTTTTGGGCATTTTTGACAATTTTTCGTTGATGGTCCACTGTTTATTGCCTATAACTGGGTTCGAAAAAGACTTTTGGTGGTCAAAACTGCATTTCTTTGACGCCCTGGTGATGCTCTATGAGAAGGAAAAAGAATCAGGAAAACTTTAGTTCAAAAATTTTTCAGGTCATAGAGAAAACTGGAATTTCGTTGAAAATCGCCCAAAAAATAAAACTAAAATCGTTCATAGGCTACCAATTGGAACCTGACAACTTGGGTTCGAATGCAATTTTCACGCTGGTTTCAAAAATAATGTTCATTCATTCGGTTTCTGGAATTTCGGGGTTCACGTCTGAAGACCCATTTTAGAAATGAGAAAAATTAAATAATTTAATGAAGACGTGGCGGCCTTTCTGTTTTCCTATTGCACCGCAGGTCCCCAACAAATACTATCAAGTGATATTTGAATTTATTTTTCAAATAATCAAGCAATTTCAAGTAATACAAACATGTGTTATTTTCAAAAAAGATGTCTGCGAGACGAGGAAATGAAATTCTCGTGAGTTTTGATTTGAAGTATTTTCGTGTTTACTCGCACTAGTTATTGAACACAGAGGATAAAAAAAATTGACTTCCCAAAAATAGTCAAAGTACTGGAATTTCACCCAATTGTTCATATAATTTTGATAGGACAAGCCCATAAACGAATCAATTTTCTGATTCTTTTTTTTTGTTCACCACTTCCCGTATTGTTGTTTTTCTGATATTGTTGATCTGAGCCGTTTTTTAAACTTCTATATTTGACTGTTTTTAAACAAAAAATTTTCCCAATTATGCTTAAAAACGGCCAAAATATGATGAAAACCAAATTGTCCAAGAGGAGTACACGACACGGTGAAAATCCTAGGCCACGGCCATGCCGATCATGCCGTCGGTAACCGATCGGTAAATTCCTGGTCGGTTACCGAGATTCGGTTACCGACTACCGACAGCCGCCGTCGGTAACCGACGATCGGTTACCGAGAGAAATTTTTTTATCGGTTACCGATATACCGCCGATCGCTATCGGTAAAGTAAAAAAATTTTGCCGATCGACACGGTTTTTTCCGGCAACATTTTTTTGTCTCGAGCGGTAAAAATTGCCGAAAACCGTGTCGACACGGTACTCTATTTTTGAGACAAAATTCGAATTTTTCCCCTTGTTTTTAATAATTTCTGAGAAAAAAACAAGCTTTTTCCTTTAATTCTTTATTTTTCCAGCAAAATGTCGTCCATCGATCCCTCATTCAACATGGAGGACGACTACGAAGAGGCAGTCACGCCACAAGAAGTCCTTCAAAAAATGACGACGGCGTGGCGAAACGAGTTGAGCTCTCCGTGTCTTCTGCCAACCGAAATGGAGTTGGTGGACATTCTACTCGATCAGATCGCCGGAATGGAGGAGGACATTGGAAAGCAGCCCGAACAGCGGCAGTTGAGAATATCGGTGCATCGGATGGAGTTGCAGCGAATCGGTTTTATCACTTCGGATTATGTTAGGCAAGTTGGTGGATTAGTACGGCAATTTGCCGATTGCTTGCCTAGTACTTGCCGCATGCAAATAACAAGCTAATTTTGCTGTAAAATGTTTTTTCTTTCAACTTTCCCTTTTTGCCGGGCAGTTTGCCGGCTCGCCAAACTTCGGGGGCGAGCGAATTCACAGAAAATTGCTCTTTTTCCTCACTAGGGAATGGTCTAACCAGGGTATGGAGTTGGCGCATACCACATGTCTAAATCGAAATATGCCTTCTAGGTGACCTCTGAACGGTTGTTAAAATTTGCAGAACGCTTTCCTGAAAAAAGTTATTTCGATCTGAAATTTTACTACTGATTTCCACTGTTTTCGAATTTTTTACCATTGTAATCTCATTTTTTCACCGGGAAGTCCCTCATTTCTCTGCCGGAAACGCGCAACTCTTGTCACTGCATGCGCCACACAGCGAAAACCGTGGCGAAATGGCCGAGTGGCAACAGCGTTGGTTAGTGTGCGGGGAGTCTATGGTTCGACCCCCTCTCGTTTTTTATTTTTGCCTAATTTTTGTACACACGGTTTCTGCCTTGAAAACCGTTTTTGAGGTCAGAAAACATGTTTTCCTCTTTCTAAACGTCAATTTACACACTATCTAGAGTTTTCAAGAATTTTTATTTTTTCGAAAAATTCCAAATTCTCATGGCCAAGTCCATGCAAATTTTTCCGAAAATTTTTATTGTTAAAAAACGTTTCGAAACTTGAAGAGGAAGGTTGACAAACTTTGTAGTGTGTTTTCCATGACGATTTCTGTCGTTTCTCGGTAGTTGGAGATGGCTAGCTCCCAAAAAAGAATCAAAAAGTTTCTGTAGAAACACTCATGAGCACGTGAATTCATCGAAATGAAGGCATTTATGAAGTTTTTTTGGGAATTAAATTTGTTATTAACACCCAGAAGCATTATCTTTCAAGTTTCGAAACGTTTTTTAACAATAAAAGTTTTCGGAAAAATTTGCATGGATTTGGCCATGAAAATTTGGAATTTTTCGAAAAAATAAAAATTCTTGAAAACTCTAGATAGTGTGTAAATTGACGTTTAGAAAGAGGAAAACATGTTTTCTGACCTCAAAAACGGTTTTCAAGGCAGAAACCGTGTGTACAAAAATTAGGCAAAAATAAAAAACGAGAGGGGGTCGAACCATAGACTCCCCGCACACTAACCAACGCTGTTGCCACTCGGCCATTTCGCCACGGTTTTCGCTGTGTGGCGCATGCAGTGACAAGAGTTGCGCGTTTCCGGCAGAGAAATGAGGGACCTTCCGGTGAAAAAATGAGATTACAATGGTAAAAAATGCGAAAACAGTGGAAATCAGTAGTAAAATTTCAGATCGAAATAACTTTTTTCAGGAAAGCGTTCTGCAAATTTTAACAACCGTTCAGAGGTCACCTAGAGGGCATATTTCGATTTAGACATGTGGTATGCGCCAACTCCATACCCTGGTTAGACCATTCCCTAGTCAGCAAATTGCCGTTTTTCCTAAACACCACGAATTCGCCCTGCTAACCCATATCTTTCAGATGTCGCCTCCGAAAAATCGAGTCCAATCCGAATGACGCTATCGAAACGCACAACAAGCGTTTGGAAGAGAAGAAAAGCGATTTGTTGTCGGAAGTCGAGCTGAAATTCGCTCAAGAGTACGCCGCCGCCGAAGCGGAGCTCTTCGATAAGACTGTTCTAGGTTAGTTGATATTCTGACTGGAGCGCGTTTGCTTAGTCTGACGACCTCGCGCCATTTCGAAACTCGACATTTCGTAACCGCTGAAAATTAGGCTTAAAACTTTCAAGTTTTTGAATCGATTTTCTGGAAAATTAGAGCAAAATAATATTTCAAACTTTTTTTGAAAAAAAGTTTTTTCGAAAATACTTCTCGGCCAACCTTTCCAGGCAACCTTTCTCTTCAGAATAATCAGATTAGAGCGCACTTGCCTAATCTGACGCCTCTTGAGCATGAGGGCATCAATGAGCATCAATTCTATTCAGAAACTTCCAGAATTCATGCCACCGGGTCCACTCAAAAAAGTCGCCTCCCCTCTGATGGATTGCCAGGAGGATATGGTGTACGCGAAAGTACTCAATGATGAGGTTGGCAACGTGGCAGTGCCCGATTGGAAGGATCTGACTGGAGAGCTGGTTCTAGAGATGGAGAAGCTCTCGTGCCACCTGATCCCATTCGAATCGGTCAAAGAGCATGTGGAGCAGGGCGCCGTACAACTTTTGTGAATGTTTTTTTTTTCAATTTTTGTAATGTTAATTCGATATCATTTCCATGATTTGTATTTTACTATGTTGACTCTCTTTTTTAGTGGTGAATAAGCTTTTCTTCTCTTTTTCCATCAATTTTGGGCGCAAAACACAATAAAAAACAGCATCTCTTCTCCCGCCGACACTTTGTTTTATGTGCTCCCCGAGCCCTACCGCTTCTTTTCTCCTCTCTTCTGAGCTGGTTGAGAGAAGAGAAAACTAGAGAACCCCAGAGAAAAATGAGCAAACAGAAAGAAAACGTTCCGCGGCTGCTCCCCAACTGCTCCCTGTGTCGGCTGGTGTCTGGGGGCGCCGTGTGGAAAATGAAAAAAAAAAGAAGAGAGATAGAGAAAACAAAGAAAGAAAGAAAGGGCTCCGCTGTCGTTTTCATTCGGAGCATTGTACACGGCTGGTTTGACTCTCTCGGAATTGAGGGTCTACTCTTTTTTTTATTTGATTATTCTGAATTTTATTTGAACTGTACTATATTCAAATTGGCTATCAATATGAAAAGTGAGTTTTTGTTAGCAAAAAATTTGATCAATTAGAGGTAGTTTGTGAAGTTTTTTGACCATTTCGAACAAAAAAAAACTTGTTCTTAAGAGTGAATCCACGAAAGCACTGATCAGGCCATGTCACACATCGGTCAAACTGATTCGATCGAGTTGATTTTTTATATGGTGGGTACCTAGGATGGTCTAAGTACAAAACCACTTACCCTGATAGGGTCCGCCCCTTTTGACTAGGAGAAAAAATGGTGACAAGTGAAAAATGGAAAATTTTCAATTTTTTAGATAGGCTCCAAAACTTTTCAGAATATGAAAACTAATGTGTTTTGGAATATTTTTCATGTTGGGAACTTTTTTCCAACTCGTCACCATGTGCCCGAAAAATCCATTTGAAAATTTTTTTTTCGTTTTTTCACGATTCCCCAAAAATTTTATTATATAATTTTTATTATATAATAAAAATGTGATGGTCTCGGATCAGGCTGATATTTCATTTTTAAGTTACCCTTATGGAGACCTTTCAGATCCCAAAATATGAGCTTCTGTCGATTCGATTTGTTTGAGTACCAATACCACCCTAAATCAAGCCATTTCGTCCCTTCTGATAACTCCCTTCATTTCGAATGTTTTGGCTTTGGGTGCTCATAACTCCGAAACGGTTGTAGCTATTAAAGAAACCATGTACTAACAAAATGTAGGTAACAACATACTAAACCATTCTTCAGTTGATCACTTTTTTCCAATGTAAACGGCTTTCGAGATACAGGCATTAGAGCACAGATGTAGCCTTTGTTAGTTTTTATGCTTCTTTGTAGCGGACAGCTTGGATCTCGAAAGCGTTAACTAATTGCCTATGTTCAAAAAATATTGTTTGACAGATTCCAAGAATATGCCACCGAAAAATATTTTCATGGCAATTTCAGACTTCGAATTCAGTCGTTTTGGAATTCGAAGTGGATGCAATGACAGCAATCGTGGTTCAGCATGGTGTGGTTGTCATGGTTGACCGACCTGGGGGATTCAGGGAAACCACTTTGGTAATTTATTAAAAAAAAAATATTTGTATATCAATAAGATTTTCAGAAATCACCGATCAAGTGAGTTGTTATTGGAAACCTTTTTTTACTATGGCCCAAATACCTCTATTCCTGTCGTCAATAAATGTTTTCAGTAAGTTATTTAAGAAAAACAAAAAAAGTTAATTAGACGAATTCAATAGAGTTTCTAAAACTTTTCGTTTTTTTTTGTTTGAATTTGATAGTACTTCATATAAGAATTTTTTCCAGATTTTTTTTCGAAATTCAGACATTATTAGTCAGGTTTCCCAATTTCAGACACAACCTTCCAATGTCATCTTGGAAGAAGATGGGAACTCAGGGCTTCTACTGGTGAGTTTTAATTTTTTAAGCCTTCTCTCAATTTTTTTCCAATTTTCTAATTATCGATAAGTTTGTTTCAGGATTGGAAACGCTGAAGCTTCTTTCCTATGGTTGACCTCGCAAAGCTACTACGTGAAAAGAAAGACTCAGCTCGAATCTTGGGAATGATTTTGCATCCAAAATTAAGTACGAATGCAGGAAAGCCAATTGTTACGACGTTCAAGCCAACGACATCGACTTTACTAGTTCAAAACCCGTCAAGCTTCTATGAACACTGAGTTCTCCCATTTTTTGATCTCTTGAGTGTCCTTTTTCTTCATTCATTTTTCCATATGAATATTAGAGCAAACTTTCCTTCTATCTTTTCTTCTAACTTTTCTTGCACTTTCTGGTTCAAACTAGTTTCCCAAACACTTTTTCTAGCATTTTTTGCTGTCCAACATGTTACTATAAAAGAGATGTTGCAACGAGTCTGCGATTCACACAAGAATAAAAATTACTTTTTTTAGTATTTCTGTTTAGTTTCAGGTGGTCCACGAATTTCAGGGACGTCTCTGTAACAAAATATCTCATTTCAAACACGGCGAAATCAGATAAGATCATTATCAGAATGAATTAGAAAAACGCAAAGATAAGATTGTTATCAGTTCGAAAAACACTTTTTGATAATTTTTTTCAATTTTCTTTTTCTTTTCTGATAACGATCTTATCTGATTTCCCCTCTTATATAAGCTTCGAATTCCTCCCCCTTGCTTCAATCAAAACATCATGAAAATTCTGTTGTTGTTGGTCCTCGTCCTTGGCTCCGCCCACTCTCATGGATCTCACGAAGAGTGCCTCCAAAAGATCAATGGTTTTCGTGCCGAATGGGCCAACAAGTACAATGTCTCCAATATGAATGAGTTGGAGTACGATGAGAAGATCGAGACGGTGATTCGAGAGGAAATGGCAAAGATGGAAGACTGCTCGCAGCAATTTGTTAAACACGATGTGAATATGAAAATCTACGTGAATGTTCCCAGAGAAAAAGAACAGATGGAGGTTTCATCGCCGGCCGGGGATACAATGGTGGCGTGTGTGAAAAGTGAATGTAATGGGAAGGAAATTTTCAGTCTTGGCCTTGATAAGGGGTGAGTTACGTCTTGATCAGAATATTCTAAAATGATTTATTCAGGTCGATGAAAACCGACGATATTCGTGGACCAGCTGGAACCAAATGCCCTTCTGATAGAGTGGCGACTACTCAAGGATTGTGTGCCCGACCAAAAGGAAATCAGAAATTCGGAATGTCCTGGAAATATGAAGGAAGACGTGGATAAGATTCGAAAATGAGTTTTATGTTTGAATAAATTGTACTTTTTGATGAAAATAAGGTGTATTCCAATAAAAGTATAAGTTAAAAAAATTACATATTAAGAAAATCGTTCAATTTTGATAAATAGTGGTGATTCAATTACACAAAAAAACTGGAATTAAAAATAAGTAACCGGGACAAACAATACAAAAAACAATTATTCGTGGTTCTCAGTCATTTTGAGAAACTTTTCGGCGTCCTCCTCCAGCAACTTCTGGTATCTTCTGATCTGAGCAGCAGCATCATCATTGTTGGGGAATGTCAATCTGACATTCGCGACCGGTCCTCGAAGATAGGTTCCAGTGGGTCTGATATTGTTGGCGCTGGAGAACTGAGTGTGATGGAGATGAGCTTGGACAGGGGGCGATGCTTGTGGAGTTTGGGAAGCATCGTCAATGAACTGGTGGTAGTTTTCAATGGGATTTCCATCGTTGATGTTGGGGAGCTGGAACTGATGGTTTTGAGCTGGAAACGGAGCTGGAACGACAGGAGCTGCGATGGCAACAAAGACTTTTTGACGACCGTGTTCAGCATTTGATGGGACTGCGTTCACCGGAGACGGAGCTTGGGGAGTTCCAGCAGTGCTGGCAATTCCTTGGTAATATTTCCCGATGAGATGGTTCCCATTCGTGGCGTTGGGGAACTGAAGGTGAGGAGTTGGATGGAATGGGAGTGGAGTTTGTGGAGTGGCAACCTTGGGAGTCTTGATGGCATCGGACACTTTTGGGACATTGTCCTGACGAATCAGAGCACCTTGCTGATGAAGATTGGGGATGTACATGCCCCAGGTGAGGCTTTGTTGGTTTTGGGAGTGCAGGGCATTCTGAGATTGTCCAATTGCTCCTGGGCTGGTAGCGGCTTGAAGAGGGTTGACTGAGTGAGAGTCCTGCTGGTTGGCCATTCTTCCGTTCAGGTGAGCATTGTTTTGTAGAACGCTCATCCCTCCGTCAGTAGGTTTCTCTTGCTTGATGGCGTTGACACCACCAGCAACAGCGGATCCTCCTCCTCCACAACTCCCAGCCCCAACACTTCTCAAGAAGTCCTCATCACACTTGAGGTCGTTGGCAAGGTTGGACGGGATTCCCAATTCCTTCAGAAGATTTTGGTCGACGGAATCTTGGACTCCATAGGATCTTGGGTTCTCGGCGGCCAACGATCCAGCAGCATTCCTAGTTTCAGGATCTCCAAGACTGACAGGAGTGACCATGTCGTCTTCATGAGTGACAGGAACTTTGACTTGATGATCGGGGTGGATATAGATCCCTATAATAAAAATCTTATATATACATTGCAAAAAAAAATATTTTCTCACCTTTCCTCCACAGGTCCAACTCCTCCAGTTGGTCCGCCATCCACTCCTTCGTCATCTCCAACTCCATCACTCCTTCCATAACTTGGGTGGTCAGTTTCTCATTTTCTGAAGACAACTTCAAATGAAACATGTAACGGAAAAAAAAGTGGTCCTACCTCTCTCCTTCCCTTGACTGTGCATCAGAAGCCACACGTGCTTTTCTCTTAGGGCGGCATATTTTTGCTCCCAAGTGAGCTTCGGCTCTGCAAAAATAGAAAAGTTAGATAGAAGCCAAAACGAAAAAAAAAGATGAAACCTTTTTCAGTTCCCTTAGCTTTCTTAGAGTTGTTTGGTCCGGTTCCAGAGGGACTTGGTGCATTTGAACCACGACGTTTCCCACTTGGCTTTGGAGGCGCTGGTCCGGAAGTAGATTGCTGGTTCGTTGAGTTGTTCATTCTGAATTATTAGTTTCTCAATTATTTGAGGGAAAAGGAAGAGTGTTTTAAAAGGAGCAGTGCTGAGAGAGAATACAGATCAAGCGGGATAAAAAGGACGTCTTAACAAAAATTTTTGGATGGAAGGATGCACTTTTAGCTTTTACAACATAATTTAATGACGAAACTGAATGAATTTTTTTACCCATCTGATTTTCAGCCCTGGTTTTCAGTCTATCGAGTTAAATCGACACTGAAAAATGTGAAGCTAATTTTAAGCTACAATCCTGTCCAAAAATCATTTTTCTACGACTATCCTGAGCTGAAATACAGTCGTCTATAGTATCTCAACTCCAAAAAAAAGAGGGCCATCTGGGCAACAACGAATATCTTTTTCTCGTTATTACCAGCCGTTTGTTCGTGCTTGTGTTAGAGAAGTACGCGCGTCGGTTTTTTTCGAGTTTAGGAACTCTAGAGGGGTATAACTCAACGCAGGATAATGCTAGAAAAAAGATTTTTTGGATTTCCTGGTAGCTTAAAATGTGAACTATTTTATGGCTAGGAAATGCGGTTAGGCATTTTGTTTTAAAACGTTGAAAAATTGGGAAAAAGTTTTGTTATTATGAAAGTTGGAACAAACCAGGACAAATTACATTTTTAGGCCCCGAATGGTCATTTTCTGTGCTATACTTTCATAATTTGATCATGAAACGAGCTACACAGCTTTCAGCGTGCTTTTTACAATTGTTCAACTGTCTCGAGTTTTAATATACTTGTTCAAAGGTCAACATCATTTGTGATTTTCACTCTACTGATTGAATTTGTACTGAAAATTGGGGAGCTAATTTTGAGCTACAAGCCAGTCCAATGATTATCTTTCTACAACTATCCTGAGCTGAAATACAGTCATTCGAAGTATCTCAACTCTAGATAAAAAAGATCACTCTGGCAACAATTTTTGTCTCTCTCCTCGTTATTACCAGCTGTTTGCCTGTTGATGTGTTGAAGGTGAACACGCTTTGCCATCATTTTTTAAAGTTGAAGGGCTTTGGGGAAACATAACTCAGCGTAGGATTAAGCTTATGGAACGATTTCTGGATCTTCTTGTAGCTTGAAATGTGGACTGTACTGTGGATAAGAAATTCAGTTACACATTCTGATCCAATGAGCTGCAAATTTGGAAAGAAAAGTCAGATGTCAGACAAGTCGGAGAAATGAGACAAATAATTAGTTTATTGATTCCAGGCCAAGCTTCTAGAGCCATATTCCCATTATTCAGTATCCGAATAATCTATAGAGCGTCGAGTCATTCAAGAAACTTACTACAGCTGTCGGAATCGGATCGGAATAGTTTGAACAGAGTTTTTTTGACGGATTGATTTGCGAATTATCTGAATTGATGTCAGAGATTGTTAAGCTAACTTTAAGCTATAAGCCTGTCGAAAAATCATTCTTCTAGAGGTATTCTGTGTCGAAATACAACCATGCAAAGGTTCTTTACTCCAAAAAAAGAAGGCCACTTGGGCAACAACAAATCTCTTTTTTCTAAAAAAGAAATACATGTTGCCATCATTTTTTAGAGTTGAAGGGCTTTGGTGAAACATAACTCAGCGTAGGATTGAGCTTATGGAACAGTTTTTAGATTTTCTTGTAGCTTAAAATGTGGACTAAGTCATGGATAAGATGTTTAGTTAGATATTCTGACCCAATGAGTGGTTGAGAAAAACGTTCGATGTCAAACAAGTCGTAAAAAATGAGACGAATTATTAGTTTTTTGATTCAAGGCCAAGCTTCTAGATCCATGTTCTCATAATTCAGTTTCCGACTAATCTATACAGCTTCGAATCATGTTGAAATTGTATTCAAATAGTTTGAATACAGTTTTCAGACGGATTGATTCCTGAACTGTTTGAACTGATATAAGAGATTGTCAAGCTAATTTTAAGCTACAAACTTGTCTATAAATCATTCTTCTAGAGCTATTCTGAGTCGAGATACAGCCATCCAAAGTATCTCAACTCAAAATAAAACAAACCACCCGGGCAACAGCAATCGTATCTCTTCTCGTTATGTTTGTTTGTTAGTGTGCAAGAGAAGAACACACTTTTGCATTTTTTTTTTGAAGTTGAAGGTCTTTGGTGGTTGATAACTCAGTGGAGGATGAAGCTAGAAAGACGATTCCTAGATTTTCTTGAAGCTTAAAATTTGGGCTATACTAACGATCAAAAATTCGGTTAGATATTTTGAACTGAAAATTGAAAATTTCCGAAGAAGTTTGATGCCATACATCGTTGGAGGAAATTAGGTTTTTGGTTTAAGAAAAGTATTATTATCTATTTTTCACTGATGAAAAGCTACATAACTTGAAGTGGTTATGGAAGCTTGTTATGAACCTCAATATTACTTTATCCATGTTTGGGCGCTGAATTTCAGCCCGGTTTCCAAGTAAACTGTTTGAATTAATATCAGAGATTGTCGAGCTAATTTCAAGCTGCAAACCAGTCTGAAAACCATCTTTCCAGGACTTTCCTGAGCCGAGATACATCCAAAAAAATGGTCTCAACCCTAAAAAAAGGGGCCTCACTGGCAATCACAAATGTCTCTTCTCGTTATTACCAGCCGTTTGCCCGTTAATGTGTCGGGGAAGAAAACATTTTGACATCATTTTTTTGGAGTTGGGATATAACAAAAGGGTATAACTCAGCGTAAAATGTAGGTAGAAGAATGATTTTTGGACTTACTTGTAGCTTGAAATGTGGACTACACTGTGAATAAGAAATTCAGTTAGTCATTCTGATCCAATGAGTTGCGAATTCGGAGAAAAGTTTGATGTCAGACAAATTGAAAAAATTGAAACAAGCAATGTTTTCTCACTTTCAAGGAAGCTTCTAGATCCATGTTCTTATTATTCAATATCCGTCTAATCTATGCAACTTGGAGTCATTGGCTACAACTGTCGAAGTCGGGATAAAATAGTTTGAGTACAAATTCCAGCTCGATTTCCTTGTCAATTGTTTGAAATGATACCAGAGGTTGTTAAGCCAATTTTAAGCTACAATCCTGTCCAAAAATCATGTTCCTAGGACTATCCTAAGCCGAGATACAGCCATCCAAAGGATCTCTACTCTAGAAAAATGGTGGCCAACCCGCTAACATCATTTTTCCTTTCTCGCCGTTATTCCTTTGTTTGCTTTTCAATTAACATATTCTCTGACATTTTTTCCCGAGGTGAGTGTCTTCAAAGGGGTCTAACTCAACGTAGAATGTAGTTGAAGAGGTGGTTTTAGGGTCTATTAGTAGCTTAAGATTCAGGCTTCACTATGGATAAATAGTGGAATTAGAGTCAAGCGTTTTTGGTGTAGAAAAGTAAAAAGTGAAAGTTCAATAAGAAAAATAAATTGTAGCCGAAACTAAGATTTGAGCTAATTCGAATGAAATGATAGATAAAATTGGAACGTCAGTCAATCCTATAAAATGACAGATGGAAAAATATATCTTCGAGAATGCAACAACAAATCAGTCCGTGAATCAATCTCCTAGGACTATCGTAAGCTTAGATACCGGCACTCAAAAGTTCTCATCCTTTAAAAAAGAAAAACCTCTTGGCAACAACAAATCTCTCCCTCTTCTCGTTATTACCAGCCATTTGCCGGCTAATGTGTTGCAGATGAATACTTTTTGGAATCATCAGAACTGAATCAGAAGGGTATAACTCAACGTAGGATAAAGTAAGAAAAACGATTTTTGGGGTTCCTTGTAGCTTGAAATGTGGGCTATCGTATGGATAGTAAACTTAGTCAGAAGCCTTGTTCTAACACGGTGCAAAATTGGGAAACAGTTCGATGTCATACGAGCCGCAAAAAATGAGACGAGTTCCAGGCTTTAGGTCCAGGCAAAGTTTCGCAATCCTTATTCTCATTGTTCAGTATCTGTCTAATCTATACAGCTCCCAGTCATTCAAAAAAGTTGCTACAATTGTCGAAATCGGGTTAAAATAGTTTGAGTACGAATTCCAGCTGGGCTTTAATATGAATTTTTTGAAATGATACCAGAGATTGTTAAGCTAATTTTAAGCTACGAATCAGTCAAAAGATCATCTTTCTAGGACTATCCTGAACCAAGATACATCCATCCAAAAGCTCTCTACTCTAAAAAAAAGTGGAGGCCCACTAGCCAACATCATTTTTCATTTCTCGTCGTTATCCCTTTGTTTGCTTTGCAATTAACATATTCTGTGATATTTTTTTCGAGGTGAGGGTCTTTGAAGGCGACTAACTCAACGTAGAATGTAGTTAAAGAGATGGTTTTAGGGTTTGTGTGTAGCTTGAAATCTAGACTTCAGTATGGATGAAACGTGGCATTAAAATCTAGCGGTTAGAGTTTAGTAAATTGAGTAAAAGTTGAAGATGAAAATGCTATTTTAGCGAAAACCAGGATTTGAGCTTTTTTCAAATGAAATGATTAATATATCGAAAAACATACATTTTCGAAAACGTTCGTGATTTCAAATAGAGAAATGATGAATATGAAACGAGTGATGATTCACACTGATTGTTTTTTGCCAACCGTCAAAAACAAAGATGAAAAATCAATAAAAACTGAGAACAATTTGATAGAATAAGAAGTTCAAGAGAAAAAAGAACATCTGTGCAAGTCTACCCTTTTTTTCCAAAAGACGAAAAGGCAAGTGCAAAATGGCAAGCCGTAAACAAAATGGTAACCAGCAAGGGGAAAGATTAGTTAGTTGGAGACCGAGACACAACGATGATGATGAGGAAGTGAGAAATGGAAATCTGTGTAGAGAGTGCTGCATGGGGGATGGAATGGTATGATCTATGCAAAAAGTGACCGAGCTGCCAGGAGAAAAGTGATAAAAAATGAAGAAAACACCTTAAGATTTTCTGGTAACAGCTATCAAAATACTAGCGGTTAGGTGAATAGGAAATTTTCCATCATAAATTCTTCCAGATTTCGAAGATAGTTGTGACATCCAAAAAAACAGTTAGGCAGCAAAAAAAACAAAACGAAAAAACAGTCTTCTCGTAAATAAATCACATTTTATAATGAGAAATTGCCTCAACGATCTGAAAAATTTGTTTATATAAATATTTTTTGTTTTCGAATATGACAAAAAGAGAATATTAAATATGCATGACGACCGTGTGAACGGTTTTAACAAGAGCAAAAATCAATGGTTATCAAACTAGACACAAAAATTTATAAGGTCGGGCGACTAAAAAAAAAGGGTTAGAATGACCTTAAAGGCACATAGACTTGAAAAAAAGCACAATTAAATTGAAACAAAAAAGTTTAACACATTAATAAAAGGATAATGATAGAATAACAGGAAAACCAGAATAGTAATAGAAAAATAATAGAAAAACCAATATTAATAATAGAAAAACCAGAAATTTTGAAATATCCGGTGCCCGAAATTACTTATACTTAATGAGCCCGTCCTCAATTTGCTTTGCCTGACGATCCTGGAGCATCTTGCGAACATGACGCCATCTCACCCCAAGCTTGGCTTTGTATTCTGCGCATGAAGCTGTGAAAAAAAATTTTTTCTAAAAACTTTTTTGTGAAACTCACCTTTATCAATCTTTTCGACCAATTGCGGTACCTCCTCCACTCCCATGGGATCAAAAAGAAACTTGGAGAAATCTGAAAAGCGAAGGAAATGAAACAGGAAATTTGTAGTGCTATATGAAAGGTGTCTTAGGTAGATAATCCTTATTTCTGATTAGTCTGGGGAGGGTGGCTGTCTAAGGGGGAGTCCATTGCACCTGCCTTTTTGCTGGCTCATGCGGTGAAAGAAGGGATTATCCTTTTGCAGTTGATGACTTTAGAAAATTTAGCAGAGGTTCATTATTATATTTCAAAGTTATTCATTTTCTAGGGATTTTTTTTGAAATGAGAAGTTTTGAATCACCAAAGACTGAGTAAAGATGAACCACTGACCCCCAAACTTGAAAAAAAAACCGAACTTACTGAGCTCTTTACCGAACTTTTTCTGGAACTCTTTCTGGAACTCTTTCAGAAATTCCCCGGGATATTTATTGAAGAAGAATCCCTTGGCATCATTCCATGATTGGAGAACTGGCTTAGCTGGTTTTCCATGGCTGCCGATCTTGCCAGTTTTGGATTTTGGCTTCTTGACAGCCTTAGGCTTCTGGGCTCCTGTTCCTGTCCTGTCTTTTGCAGAGAAGCCTCTTCTTCCTCTCATGAGCTTGTGGAGATCAGCCAAGGAGCGAAGTTGAGCTGGCTCCAAAGTGCTTAGTGCCATTTCTTGCTGATCCATGGCAGAAGATCCAAAAGGCTCCTCTTCTCCAACTTCATTGAGGAAGTTTTCACTGAACTCCCCATCCTTCGTCAAGTCCTCTAATTGAAAATGTTTTTCGAGAAAGTCGTCTTCGATCTCATCGTCAGCTTCAGTAGCTGAAAAAAACATTTTATGTTACGATAATTTTCTAAAAAAAAATACCTTCTGAAAGGACCGGCAGTTTGGGTTCCTCGACGTGAACTGATGGAAGGTAGTTGGCGTTTTTGTCGGGGTGCATGATGTAGCAGAATGACACTGTAAAAAATTTCTTGGATTTGCAAAAACCGTAAAATTAAGAATTTTTGAAACAAAAAAAGGGACAATTTTTATTTCAGCAAGACCGGATAACTGAAAATACATAAAGTTCAAACTTCCACTAGTATTTTGCCTATTTTCATGAGCTCATTGATAAAGTATACCTCAGACATTGTTGACCTATTTCTAAGCTACCTACATATGCAAAAACCACATTTCTAAGATAAGCTTAGGCGTAGTTATAACTTGTTAAAGGTCTTCAACTCATGGAAAAATGTCTTCGCAGATGTTAAAAACATATGCCTCGGTTCTCTCTCGGTAAGTGCGCGAGATCGGCATTCTTTATGTTTCTATGTTTTTCAACTTTGTAGGACAGTAAACACAATGAAAAATGAAACTTTTCACTGAAACAAAGTTTGATCTGAAGACCATCTAGGATGGTCAAAACTTCAGGTTGATTAATATTATAAGATTGAGAAAGCGGTACACGTTGTAAAATTTTGAAGAGAAAAATGTGGTTAATGGGAAAAACAGCAGATTCGGATGACTCAAACGATAACAGTTTTTAAAAATATAAACAAATGATTAATGATAGATCTAAGTTATGAAATTTAAAAAAAATGCGATAGAAGCTGAGTCACAAAAATTTTAGGGAGATGTCGGAAAAATAGGAAACTGTTGTAACTATTCAAAATCATCTCTCCAATACATCCGAACAGATCATTTTTCAATTTATGGAACGCTTGGCCTAAAATCTCTTTGCCTCAATAAAGCATTGCAAAAAATCCAAGTCGAAAAACGGAAGAAACTCATCAAGAAAAAGTAAGAAAAAAGGGAGGAACGATGAGCGACAGTCCGTTCATAGTGTGTAAGAAGCGGAGAGAGGTGGTAATGATGCTGCTAGGGAGAGAGTTGGATAAACGGTCATGTAAATGGTTGCGCAACAGTTTGGTGGAGGCGGGGTTTGTTGCGTTGGAGTTGGGATCACCACGAAGAACAGTATGTAAGGGAGATGTGAGGTATGGAAAGTTGATAATCATTGAAGGACTTGAATGAATGTTTTGTTGCAAAAACCCAAAAATTCAGACCTAATCAGAGTGATAAACCATATCGCTCGATTTCTTGTGATAAATTATAGCGGTATCGAAAAAAATTTGAAAAAATGAAATGGTTGTAATAAAAAGAAATATGTGAAAACAAAATTTTGTTTCCGACGTAATGGGAAACGTTATTCCTAACTGCAAAACTATTTTCTCATGGAAAAAACGATTCATTTTATTGTTGGTCATAAAAAACACAAGAATCATGGATGGAAATAACGGAATCTTGCGACGTTTCTTTTATTTTTCATACAATAAAAAATTATAAATAAATATAGAGAAGAATTACAGATAAAATTTCAAAATGGTTGCAACAAAAACCCAGTGCTTCCCAATATTTTCACCCGGATTCTTACCACAAATCTATCATTTTTCATAAAATCTCTCACAAGTTGGTCCCAGTTTACAAACTCTGAGAAACCTAAAATACTGGGCACAGAATCTGAAAAATTCAAAATCGCAGTTTTGGCTAGAAAATTTTCAGGAGACGAAATTAAGGTTATTTGAGTTTCAGTGTTGATGGCGGTGTGAGGACGGGTGTAGCAGTACAAGAAGACACCCAGTTGATCTTGATTTTTTGTGATGACCGTGTTCCTGGAAACTTGTAAATTGAGACATTTCCAAATTTCTGACATTAGAAAAACTCACCATTCTAGACCGATAAAATTCACTGGGCTACCCCAGAAACTTTGATTATTTTCCACAGCTTCAGGTAGATGAAACACTTGTGTGAAGACAAATTCATTAGGAGTGATCATGGGCATCTATAAATATTTTTAAAATTTATTTCATTGAAATTTTCCAAGCTTACCTCTTCCAATGCCGACATCATCTTGAAAATTCTAGAATTCTGACTCAAAAAATAAAAAGAAAGCAAGGAACAATTTCTCACTCGACAAAAAAAAGATGTAATTGGTGAGCCGCAAGATTTTAAAACCCCATTTATCTCATGCGGTTCCATTTTTATTGCTGCCTTTTTCGGATATTTTTCCCCAGTTTCGAGAATTTTGGGTGTGAAGGGTAATTAATTGAGCTGTCAAGGAAAAAAGTGGTTCTATTTTTTTTTGAGAAAAGAAGTCACGGGTTTAGATTCAGATGACGTGTTTACGAATTGAGGAACGTGTTTGGGATAAGCAGAAGTCGTAATTTTTGGGTCAATATATCCGAAGTTTTTCCACAAGATTCTGAAAATTGATATAGCTGATCCGGGTTAAAAGATTTCGAGGTCCTTGCTCTTTCTTGAAGAATCTGGTCCGGGTTAAGCAGACAGTTAGATGACGTCTCTGAAAAAAAAATATATAGTCATCATCGGAAACAATTCTATGAATTGTGGGATCTCTGGATGGCTGGAACGAGTTCAGCAAGGTTCCCAATTTGAAGCTCTGAAAGCTGGTTGACTGCTTTCTTGATCCTATTTCAGGATCAATTTCAGCTATACCCCTTGAATTTCACAGCAGTATCCTTTGAGATTCATGAATGCATGGTCTATGACACCTGTTCGTTTCCCCTGTCCATCACTTTTTCGTTACCCTGGCCGTCGTCCTTCCCATCACGACTCTTTCCCTCTCCTTCCTCGTTCCCATCGCCCCACGCATATACATTTGCCTGACGCTACCAGAGCGGACACCGACACACAGCCGTTTTCCCCTTCCAACAGACCTCCCGCTTCTCCTCTGCAACAACTCACACCCTCCAACAACGACACAACTCCGCTCCACCACGCAATCGGTTGCAATCGGTCCGTCGTCCGCGCTCTTCGCAACGCTACGGTTGGAGCGATGCAAAGATACTGTACGGATCGTGGAGAAGCAGAGACGACCACCTACGGGAGAAGCACAGAGAAAAAGGGAGAAAATGGAAAAACTATAGGGGAGAGGACTAAAGAGGAGAAGGGAGGTGAATAAAGTTTTAGGCCACCTTGAAAAGAGACTGAAGATCTTCTGTGGTTGCCGACGCGCCTTGTGATTTGACAAGGGATGTGCAACACCTTGCAACCTCAGAATCGGTTCAAACTTTTATGTCAGGTTCATACCAGTCTAAATAGATATTTCGAAAATTTTTAGAGTGTGCCCATCAGTTTCAGCCGAGTTACGTTTTGAGTTAAATTGAACCAACCGATTCTGAGGCTGCGATGTGTTACACATCCCTTGTTAATCCGGAAGCTCGGAAAATATGATAACCAAATTTCAGATGTCGGAGAACACTATCACCGGACAAGAACTGAAGACAAATCATCTTGGTTTGATCGATTTGAACACTGTAAGATAAGAATTTTATTCCAAGAATAATCTGTACCTCGAGCCCTTTTGTTTTCAGCTTCTCGGAATCAACCTAGGAAGTTTCAATGCCTCAGGATCCCTGCCGAAGAAACCTGACTTGGTGAGCTTCTTTTAATTTCTAATGAACAAATCACTTTTCTTTTCAGTGGAAGCATATTGGAGACCCAACGAAAGTTCTGTGGGCATACTACTCGGAGAGAAACTTCTATCATAACGAGAACATTAAGGAGTTAGCAACTCTCGCGAATGTTGTTCCCAATACTGTGAGTTTTAGCTTTTTTTCCTTCTGTCTTACATGTCCACAACCTGTTTTGATCGAATTTGCATGAAAAATATGGCTTTTGCACGTATATTTTGTGGTGATCGGCCCATGAAATCCCTGGTTTGGGCCCAGCCTGACCTGGGTTCTCGCTTTTTTCCTCAACTGACAGCTTTCTCAATGCCCGTTTCCTCAGCTGCAACATAGCGTCGTTTTCCAGGTCCGAGAAACTTTGGCTCGTTTCCGAAAACGTGATGAAATCGCTGGGAAGTACGTGCCACCTCCACCAAAGCCCCCTAAAGAATTCACGGAGGAGCAGAGGCAAGTCCTCTTGGATGCCTTCAAAGAGAGCGAGTACATTGACCCTGAAGGTGCTCAGGAGATTTCTCGTATCACGGATCTCACCACAAAACAGGTATTTGGATGGCTGGAGAATTCGAAAAAAAAAACAATTTTCAGGTCAACAACTGGTTCTGCAACCAAAGACAGAGAGTGGATGGGAAGGGAGATTTCGAGAGGGAGAAGAGGTCTCTCATCAACAAAGAGAGACGAGCCAAGGGGCTTATGGTAAGAAAAAAAAACTCATGGAACTTCCTAACAATCAATTTCCAGAGAGCATCTCCATTCTCCTCGGAAGTCCTCAAGTATTTCGAAGAGGAGTACAAGAAAATTGAGCTACTGACTAAAGTTCAAGGAAAACCAGCAAAAGTCTCGTATGATAAGTTGGTGGAAAAGACTGGAGTTGGTAGGAAGAAGGTGAGAAACTGAACATCATTATTCAAATTGTTTTCATATTCTGACTTCAGATCCGCGATTGGTTTTCGAAACGAAAGATCAGGGGAAGAAGTCAGTCAGTAATCAAGGAAAATTTGGAGGAAACGGAGGCTTTGCTGAGCTTTATGGGTCAATTGTCAGGCAACTTTACTTCATCTTTCACTGTTCCAAGCATTTTTCCCCGTTCCTAAAACTGTTCGTTCTGCCACAATTACTTCCAGTGTTCTCAATTCTTGTTCTGATAATTCCTCCCTTTCGTAAAGCCAAGTGTCTCCTCTGAAATAATTTGTTTTTCTTTTCTTGTTTACTGAAATCCCGATTCTTCCTAAAATTTGTTCCCACCTCTGCATGTTTTTTTTTCCATTTTTTCCAATTTTACCTTTTTCATATGGTAATTTTGACTGAAGTTGTTTTTTTTTGTTTGACTTTCCTCTGTTCTTTCCTAAAATATCTCATGTTGTCCTCTGTTTTCCTATATTCCCTCGATTGTTTCCCGTTGTCCTTGCTGTTTTTTTCAATAAAATTGGTATGAAATCACATGTGTTTAGCGTTCTCTCATTGATCAGAAGTAAAAGGTTACTTAACCGATAAGATTACTTTTTTTTTGTTAATCTTAACGAAATTTTTCAGATCTTCAAGTTGCCGTTTTGGAAGAATTGGTTTTTATCCCACGACGATCCACGTTACCATTCCGAAAAATACAAAACTTGGTAAACTCGAAGCGTTATCGTCATGCTTTCAGAATCCTTATTAATTGCTCCGCGTCACTTCGCAATTCACAACTTCAAAACTGTTACTCTCTCTGAAATTCATCGCAACTCTGAAATTCTGAAACCCGCTCAAAACTGGGTTAGGCGCAGACCAAAGTTTTCAAAATTTTGTTCCTAAAATCTATAGTCAACTTCTTCTCCTCACACCGTTCCGAATTTTACTAGTGACCCGTTCTGTTCGGTCATAATAATGAGTTCCAGAAAGTCAGAGTTGCGAAACGTCACAGTTCCGAAGTTGTGAATTGCGTGGTCATCAAACGGATAGGCAACTACTGGTCACCTCCATTCCCAGAAACACATTTGTATGATCCATTACGATCCTATGGTGATTTTCCTTATCTCATGTTCACTCTATTCCCTCGTCCCCATCGTTCTCCTTTCCATCACCACTCTCCTACTCCTCTTCCTCATCCCCATCAGCCCATACATATGCCTGTCGCAGCCAGAGCGGACACCCACAGTCGTTTTCTCCTCTCCAACACACGTTCAACAAACGACGCAACTCCGCTCACCACGCAATCTGAACCGCACCGCGCTGATCACAATGCATTCCAACAGACCTCTCGCTTCTCCTCTGCAACAACTCACACCCTCCAACAACGACACAACTCCGCTCACCACGCGATCGACGCGCGACCGCACGACCGACCGAACCGCACCGCGCTCATTGCAACACAACGATTGGAGTGCGAAAAAGACTGCACAGATTGTGGAGAAGCAACACAGAGAAAGGAAAGTGAAAGAACAGCCATAGAGAAAACAAGAAAAGGGAAAAGCGAGTGTTCATTGGGAGAGACATCTAGAGAAGAATGTGAGAGAAGGAGAATCGGGTTTTTAGGCCGTTTGACGAAGCAACAGGAGATTTGCTGTAATTTTGGGGTATCTAAAGTCGGTGCTGTGGTCTGAAACTTGAGAATAGCTGAAATTAGAATTGAAAGTGGTGAAGCTGTGAGTATTTTTATTTTTGATTTCAGGCAAGCACATAAGACACAAAGCACGCTCTCCTCAACGCCGAAAACGAACTGCAAATGTTCTACAGTAAGACAATGCGCGTAAACAAAAAACTTTTAAAAAGTACGCCTACGATTTTTTTTCAGCACTCAATTTCAGCAATTTAATTGTTGAAATAATCGATATTTGTATGAAACTAATCTGAAAAATGAAGAAAAACCATAATATATGCTTTTTTAAAGTGAATTTTTTTTTTCTCGCCATAAAATAGCATTTTTGTTTTTCACTACCGAAAAAGTCTATCAACTCAGTTAGTTTTCAATATTTTCGGACGGTCGATAGCTTAAAATGCTCGCGAAAACTTCCTTTACAACTTCCGTAAAAGTTTTCCTTTTTTGGTTTTTTAGTTTTTGAATAAATTTCAAGTTTTTAGCT
>GL379802.1:751368-765708 GCA_000143925.2 Caenorhabditis brenneri | reverse complement strand
ACGGAAGTTGTAGAGGAAGCTTTCGCGAGCATTTTAAGCTATCGACCGTCCGAAAATATTGAAAACTAACTGAGTTGATAGACTTTTTCGGTAGTAAAAAGCAAAAAAGCTATTTTACGGCAAGAAAAAAAGTTTTTCACTTTTAAAAAACATATATTATGGTTTTTCTTTATTTTTCAGATTAGTTTTATACAAATATCGATTATTTCAACAATTAAATTGCTGAAATTGAGTGCTGAAAAAAATCGTAGGCGTACTTTTAAAAAGTTTTTTATTTACGCGCATTGTCTTACTGTAGAACATTTGCAGTTCGTTTTCGGCGTTGAGGAGACCGTGCAAAGTGAAAAATGAAGATAAGAACGAACAAGCAGACTGCAAACTGCAATTTGAGAGGAAAAAAAGATTATTTTAAAAAAACATGTCAGGGACAGCGAATCAGAAACACACATCAAAAAAATGAACGATTGAAAAAAATTTTTGAACAGGAGGTCTATATTTACCCGTACAAAATCGGTAGTAATGGGTGTAATTCTAGAAAAACTATTACAAATTGATTGTTACAATTGAGGTTGGGATTTTTTGGGTGAAATCGACATAACTTCCTTCAAACTCAATATTTTTGAACCGTTCTTGGAGCAATCGATGTAGAATGGATGCGCTTTGAGGTTTCAAGAAAAGTTTTGATGCCCTGTCAAGGTTTTCTGTTCAAACGCTATGAAACTTCGGGGACTGGTTTAGTCACCCATTTAGACTAAAAGAAACTGTGCCTAGAATGTGTGCTAGCTATCACACCCACAATTTGGTACGGGTAGTTGTGGACCAATCTGTAGAATAAAACACCCGATAAGTTCCCGGAAATTGTTTGAATCCAAAAAAAATGAAGATATGACGTCCGATGAGCCAAAAATTATAAGCGTTCATTCACCAAAATCGGGGGAAATTCATTCAACGAAGACGTAATTCTGACGGTAGAGGCGATCTTTGAGTTACCAGCGTCCATAAATAGAATTCTGAAAACTAGAAGATACATTTCTCCAAATATTTCGATTGAAAAACTCACATTGCTCATTTTTACGAAAATCTCACTTTTCCACCAAAAACTCACTCAACATGGCAAATTGAAATTTCTAAACAATCTAAGAAAAAATTATCTGAAATGAATAATCAATATAAAAAAAGTAATCTTCTCGGTTCAGTGACCGTGTCTTTCTGGTCAATCATAAAACACAAAACACTTGATGTCATACCAAATTTATTATAGCCAACAGCAAGAATACCGAAAAAAAAAACTTTAGAGATTTCAATCGAATATATCAACCGAGTGAAAATAGAAAAGCGGGGAGAAACATAACATATTATAGGGAGAAACAGAGAAAAGTAACCAAGGGAAAAACATCAAAGCAACTACAAACTACGTCCAATAGTTTTCACCATAAAAATGGAAAAAAAAATTGGAGAAAATGAACACAAACAACACACACAAAAAAGAAACAAGGAGTGGTGAGAATTAAGCAACAAATATCGAAAACCAGCAACTACGGGAGAGATGAATTATGGGAACGGAGGAAAGATAGGAGAACAATTGAAGTATTATGAGGGCACACTGAAAATCAAAGTGGCGGAACTTAAAAAAAAGGAAAAGTTGGAGGACGGGAAGAAGGGGAAGAAGTGAAAAGGCAGAAGAGAGAGGAGAGGCGGAAGGAGGCAAGACAAATAAGTAGAAGAAAAAAAAACAGAAAGAATATATGAACTTAGTCTAACCCAATCTTGGCCTCCTTCCGTTTTTACAGATGATCTCGATGAGGCCGTGCCTCTCCATCTCTCTTTGCACGAACTGGAGATCCTTTTTCATTTTCGTCCATTTCGCTCGTTCCCCTTTTGTGAGAGAGCTCCAGCTTTTGTCTGAAAAACATCAAAATCAAAACCAATATCATACCCGAAATTGAAACTCACTGTCTTCCGTCACCTTACGGAAGTGCCCGTAGAAGGCGTTGGCGCAGAGGTGAACCACAATTCGAGGCTGTGGGGCCACGCGCACTCCTTCCGGATTGAAGAAAAACTCGGATCGAAGTTCTGAAAACGAAGAAATTAGTTAAATCGAATGTAAAACTTTTGAAAACTTACGAGCGACGGTGAAGGTTTCGCCGAACTCTCCTTCAATCCGGGCGAGGAGCTGCGCCTCCTTGAAGAAGCTGTTGAAGTGAGCAACAGCTTCTTCAAAGGTGGCGAAGACGTTGTTTTCTGGGGGGTAGTGCCCCAGAACTTCCACCTCATTTGGCTGCTCCTGGACCGGTTCCTCCTTCACGGCCACTGGGCGGAATCCTCCTTGAGATCCAGCATCCGCCATCTCTTCCGGCTCCTCGACGACCTCATCCTTGACCCTAACCCGAGCTCGCTGGGGCTCTTCTCCTTGGGTGGTTTGGGTCTCCGAGGTTATTCTCTCCGCAGTCTCCGTTTGAGTTGATGCCTCCACCCGAACGGTGAGTGGAGACGGCTGGGCAGTAGATGCTGAAGAGCAGGTGTTCGGTGGGCTCTGTATTCTCTCGAGCTCCGCCATCTTCAATTTGAGGGCATCTATCTCCTTCTTCTGTCCATCCAGTGACACCCGCAGGTCTTGGTTCTTCTTCTCAATACTGGCCTTTTCCCTATTGAGCTGGCCAACTCCCTGTCCTTGGTCCTTTAACATCTGGTCCTTCTCCTCGATGGCTGAAACAAGTAATTTATTAGTTTCATTCAACAAATGCAGTGGATTACCTTGGCGAGCCTGGTAGAGTTGGAACTTGACATTGTCGAGTTCTGCACGGAGTTGCTCGATGGTCGGTTGTGGATTCTCTGGAAAATGGAACAAATTACAAATAGGTGAGGTTTTGGTTCTGATTGAAGATTCGCAAAAAGTCGATTTTTTCATAGAAAAAAATTTCATCTAACCCTTGAAATGTTCACCAAAAATGTGGATTTTTTTGAAAAACTAGTTTTTCGTAATCCTTTTCAGAGTTTTCTTTTCGCAAACCCCCCGGTCAGACATCTATATTTTTCTGACTCTGTACTCACCCTGATCTCCTTCCTGCCTCTCCTGGTTGTCCATCTCCTGCTCTCCGATCTCTGCGACCAACACAGGTGGCGCTGAAATATACTTTTTTCTCTTAAATTTTGTATTAATTAAATCTATTTACCTTCCACAACCTCCTCATGCGCCACATTGTTGAAGTCAGCATGCACTGTCCCTGGGTTGAATTGTGCTGAAATTATGGAAATCAAGGGATTTTCAGACAAACTTCAGAAAAGTTTACCTTGGACGGTGGCAGGAATCATGTTTTGGTGCACTGATTGGGGCGGAGCTTGTTGTGGATGGAGGGATTGTGGTGGTGGTGCATGTTGATGTTGAGGGAGAAGGGATTGTGGTGGATGGAGGAATTGTGGAGGCATTGGTGCGGCAGGGGCTGAAATTTATGAATGAAATCTTTAAAAATAAAAAATGAAATAAAATCCACTTACAGAAGATCCCTTGGTGGAATGGTCCTGGTGTCATTTGTGGTTGAGCGACCATTCCGGGGTAGAAGTGACCTAAAATCATGGAATTCAGTTTAAATCTCACTCGAAAAAGTTGCAAATTACCTTGGTTCCAGTCCATTCCAGTGAACGGTCCTCGACCGCCAAGATGACGGTCCACAACTTCTACTGGGGCAGGATTCCCCAATCCAAGCCCACCGCCCATTTGAGGCTGGAACGCGAACGGCGGCTGGACAACGGCCATTGCGGGGCGCTTTGGTGCTGAAAAGAAAATTTTTTAAGTATTTTTCGAGCTTTTTCTTGCACCCATCCCCGTTTCAAATGCAATTTCTCTTTATTTAGCAGTCAAAAAGACCGAAATAGCATTTGAAACGAGGTGGGCCACGATGGGGTGCAATTTTAGAAATAAAATTACCTGGACTCCCATTTGGTGAATCACCAAGGGTGATCACGTCTTCCTGGCGGCCATGTCCTCGTCCTTTGACACCTCTCGCTCCTTGTCCGGCTGGGCGGCCTGAAAATTTTTTCGGTTTGTATAAGAAAATTGTGTTTTGAATCTGGTTACCTCTTTTTGCGGATGGAACTTGAGGCTGGAATGCTGGAGCCGGTGGATTGATAGCCATCATTCCTTGAAGGCCTGGTTGCTGGATTCCTGGCGGGCCAAGTCCTGGTGGTGCATGGAGCATGTTGGCGGGTGGCAGCGGTACTCCTGGTGGTGGCGGAGGCCAGTAGAATCCTGAAAAAAAGAAAAATCCATACGAGGAAGCTAAACGCTTTGAATTTTACATATAGGCTCTAAAAAAGTTCATTTTTGCTATTTTTCCCTCGAATCTTACACAATATTTAGCACTATCGCACCCAAAATGCTCATTTTTATCCTATTCATGAATCCTATTCATAAGTTGCGAAAAACGCTATTTCTAAGCAAAATTAGTTACCTGGTGGTCCGCCAATCGGATTTCCGAACCCATTGCAGCCTCCGTTTCCTCCTCCACCTTGTCTCTGCTGTTGTAGTTGTTGTTGCTGTTGCTCCATGTACAGATTTTGTTGGAGAATGTGATGTTCCACTTGTTGCTGATTGAAATACCTTCCAGGCATTTCTACCTCTCCGGGATGTTGGCAGGGCTGTTGTTGAGAATGTTGTTGGCCAAGAAGATTGTGCTGTCCTGGCATCCCACCTCCAGGATCCGGATGGAATTGAGGGTGGGGAGTTTGGTGACGGTGATCCATAGTGGTTGATGGTTGTAGTGGCAAGTAGATTTTGATCTGAAAATCAAATTATTTGAAAATTGCCTGCCAAATATTTTGACAAAGAAGAGAAGGACAAGAGAAACGAGGGGAAAAACTGAACGAAAAAAGGAAAAACTGCCTTCTTTCCATTCCCATATCCAACGTCACACAGTGGTGGTGAGTTGGAAGGAATCGTTTTTTTTTTGCAGTCTAACACAAGGCGTGTGTGGGAAACAAAGTCAGAGAAGCGACCGGGAGGCCATAAAAACTCCACAGTGCAGACAAAGCATGAGAACTATGTGCTACAAAGTGGTTGTGAGAGGCGATACGACATGGGTGGTACATGGGGTCAGATTGAGTCATGAGCAAAAGTTAATGGAGGATGAAGAGACGCAGAGAAAAGATGACCTCGTCGGAGAGAAGCGTCGTTTTTGGTGAGGAAGGGAGGGCTTGGTGTGAGAAGCAGGAGGCAACAAGTGATTGGTAATAAAGAATATGAGGGTATATATTGTCCAGTAGTTGGAACTACAGAGGCATGGTTGTCTTAATTGCGAGCTGGCTAAGTTCAGTAGGTACAAAACGGCAGATAATTTTGAAAAGTTGAATGAACACCCTAATTTGAGAGCAGACGGTGCTCATCTGGCTTGGATAGGAGAAAAAAATGTTGGATGTGCAGGCAAAGTCTCGGAACTGGTTCAGTTTTTTACGAAATGGTCTTTCGACATGGGTGGTAAATGAATAATACATTTCCTATCTCCTAATACTCCGTCTATCAAGAAAAAACAAACATGGACGTTCAGAGAAATACAGACCAGTGAGTGTGTTTCAGCACCTATTTCTTAGGGGGCGAGGAGGGGGGGGGGGTCCATGCGAAATCTAGAGAGCAACAACGAAAATGTATACGAAACGGTTTGAATGAAAAAGAAGAATCTCAAAAATATATGCTTATATTTTCGGGGTTTCCAAAAAAAGATCCGGGGTTTATTACCTAAAATTGGTAACTATGGAAGAAAGTTTTGGATGACCGCCTATATTTCATGTGACGTCATATTCAAAAGTCTTGGAACCGCGCTGTCAGCAAGATTGGAAATTTTCCTAGGAAACCAATAAGCAAATTTCGATATTGCAAGGTGGAAATTTGAAATTTTTTTCCGCATGTCAAACGTGATCAATTTGTAACTTTTTTGGTTTTTCAAAAAAACGTAACAGTTACGACTTTGTGAGGAGCACTTTTTCAACGAAAAATAGCCCACGCGAAAATCAAAAATATTGAAATGAATCATTTTCTGTAAACCGGCACAGAAATGATTAACAATATTGAGAAACGTTCCGGGGAAAAGTTTTTCGAATTTCCCCTTTGCTATATAAAGTGGGAAATGACAATACAACATGAAACAAAATGAGAATAATGGATTCCAACGAAAAATGAATTGATATTCAATAACTCTATGTTAATTATTGATGAATGTCAACTAGTTTTAACCAACCAATGGGTTTATAGTTAATTAAATTACCGAGATACACTGATGGATACCTTATAAATTGAAACTAATCTTGCTATGAATTCTCAGGTAAAAAAGAAAACTAATTTTCGAAACTAAAAAAATCATTTTCCTCCCAGAATGAGATATGAGAAAATCAGTTTTCTAGACTGAGAAAGTGCCAATAGTTTCACTGTTAACTGACCTTTTCAGCTATAAATTCTAAAACAGTTTAAAAAATGGTTTTACAAAACGAAACAAGTGAAAACACAAAAAGAGATTGTTTCTTATTTCCAGCTGGCTGGTACAACTAGCAAAACAAGTGAATTGAAACAGATGGTGTTCATCTGGCATGAAACTGAGAGGATAGTGAGAAACAAAACAGGAATTACTATTTTGATGTGTAGAAAAGTTTTGAAGAGGGGGACTTTCAAAATTTTGAAAGCAGTATTGTTTAGGTGAAACGCATTGGATTGAAAATGAGAGCAGAGTAAATGAATTATCTATGGTTGGAGGTTAGAAGAGAGCAGGTGTCTTGAGAGAACGGTTTTACGATATGTGGCTGTGAGACATAATTTTGTCACGTTGTCATGTTTGTAAGAATGTCACTTTGAATGGATGTGTTACCCGAAAGAGATGTAACATAGGTGTGAGTGCTAAGTGAAAGGATACTGACAAAAAATAGAGAATGTTATAAAAGTAAGGTACAACCAGCAATATCTTATTACAAACGTGAACAAACTCGGTACAGTTGTCTTGTAATGGTAGAAAATCAGAAATTTACTTCCTATTGAAGTTAACCAGTCAAAGTATGCACATAGTTCACCTCCAACACACTGATCTCATTAACTTCAAGTCCTATAACATTTAGAAATCAACCAATATAATGCTTGAGTGTCTCATAAAAAGTGAGAAAGTAAAGTTGCCAGCTGAAGAGTCAAGTACACATATGATGAAAAGGAAGACACTACTGTGTTAAAAAATATCTTTTTGTATGTTTGTATTGAAATTTTGGAAAACTGGCAAGCAAAATTGAATAGACATTTGAAATCAGTAAAAAATCTTTGAAATTTTCGATTTGCAAAAATAGCATTCTTCTTGAAATGTGAACACTAAATTGTACTTTATGACTAAATCAGAATTTAGGACAAGGAAACTATACTATTTTTAATTTGCTTCTAGCACATTCAACTCGAACCCTAAAAGTCAGAAAACTACAATTTGATTGCTAGTGGCTTGCAAAGAAGTACAAAGGTTTATATAAACATAGGTGAGGGTACCTGCTAGTGATCATATTGAGAACTCATTTCAATGTTGAAACTAAGAAGAGGAGTGCAATGGTTAAAATGAGGGAAAAAGTTATAAACAAAAGGAGAAAGGTGGAAAAGTGGGGAAGAGAGGAGACAGAAAAGCAGGAATATCTCAGTTGCCAGTAAAGATAGAATAAAGTTTTAAACTAATAAGTTTTGCAAAATTTTACGAGGCACATTTTGTCAGTTGAAAGTTTTTTGATATCTTTTTTGGCAATCGAGATAGAAAGGCTTGAAGTGGTAGTGCTGTAAGGATAGGGAGGTTTTGAGGGTTGAGAGAAAAAGTGCCTAACCGGGAATATCTCAGTTACCAACAAAGATAGAAAAACTTTTTCAACTGAGAAGTTTTGCAAAATCAAATTCTGAACAACTTTTTAGTTAAAGCTTTTTTGATATCTCTCTCAGGAATTGAGATAAATAGGTTTGAAAAATTACCCCTAGCAAACTGAACATGTGAACGAAGAGAACCAGTTGGGAAATGAAAAAGAAGGGGAATGAACCTATCTTGAAAAGGGGTAACCACAAAATGGGTCATATCTCAATTATCAATAAAGATAGAAAAATGTCTTCAATTGAACATTTGTTTGAAATTAAATTCTGCACAACTTTGCAGTTGAAACTTTTTTGGTATTTTCTGTGGCAACCGAGATAGAAAAGCTTGAAGGAGTTCTACTGAACAACTGAAGGTGTGAACTAAAGAAAAGAGAGGAAGAAGGGACTGTGTGAATTTGGAAGGTACGAAACAAGTCTCTTTTTTAAAGGAATTCCATGAAAAGTTTTTCACTGAACATGTATGCCAAATTCCATTCTAGACATATTTCCAGTTGAAAACTCAACCAAATTTCTTCTAAAGGCCAGCTAGCACAATTTGAAGACAAGTTACTCGAAATGACTAGTGATGCTAGCTTGATATCAAACAAAAATGTCTTTTTTCAACCAAAGTGAGCAATTTTATACTTTCTAACACATTGCTTTTTATTATCTACCCCCCGCTCAAGTACCAGTGATATTTTTCGATTTTCATCTACTTCAGTTTATGAGTTTTATGATACCAAAGTCATTTATATAGCTCACCTATCTAGGTGGTTGCAGGAAAAGTGATAAAACAGAAGAAAAGTGTTTGCAGAAAAGAGAAAAAATGTGCATACATAAAAAATATGGAAATCATTTGGGGAAGAGAATTTGATGTTCCCACATATAGTATCTGGCACACCTTGCATTGTGAAAAATGAGGTTTTGGAAGATGGAGATGGTGATAGTCAGGCGTAAGTACCCGACTTGCCTATCTCAAAAAATGTATTTGAAATTCATAGGATTTAACAGTGTATTCATTAAGGCTCAGGCTATTCCTTCTCTTGTACTCCATAACCACATCATTCTCCTCCTCCAACTAAGTACTTGGCACACTGCCAAGCACCTAGTTTACCTCCCACCTCCCTGGTGTCATCACCACTTGCGATGATACAGGTTGGTGTCATACACAGTGCAACAGATGTACTTTTCCTCGATTGCGCAACCTTTCCCCAAAAAGTGAGGATTGTGCAGAATGACGTGATCCGTCTTGATGAACAGAAGGAAGGAGGAGGACACCCATGCTCAGAGAGCACGCGGTTAAGATGGATCGTTCAATTATACGAGGTTGGCTATGTACCAAATGAAGAAAAAAAAAGAAGGGGGAGGGGGGAAATGGAGTGATGGGTGGCGATGAAAAATGGAATGAAGGTGTCAATCTTAGGGTTCCGGGAAATTGAGATTCAGAATGAGGAATGGGAGACTTGGGTAGAAGAGGATAAATCATGGTCACGGGATTTTTTTTCTAATAGAAGGGCACCGAAAGGAAAAATGCATAGCAAACCAGAAAAGCAGACATCTGATGAAAAGATATGTGTCTGTTTGTCCGGATATCCTAACACGACTTCAGCTTTCATTATACTATAGCCCTAAACCACCAAAAACATTAAAATTCGAAGTCAAAGCTTGAAAAAGGCGCGAAAAACACGCGCTCTACCATAAGCTGCTTTAAAAAAAAAGGCCCGCGACACGGGGGTTAGACGGCGAGAAGGGCCCGAATACAGACGAAAAGAATGCGAGAGAAGGCAAAGAATGGTGGCATTGAGACGGAGAAAATCAAAACATATTTATGTCTAACATTTTTGAATATATGTATGTGTTCTAGATTCTTATTTTTTGGCGGGAAAAGAATAAGGAAATAGTAGGAGGAGAGAGATAGATGACCTTGTAATGAAGGTTTGAATGTGAATGGTAGGGGCCAAATGAGATGATGAGAAGGGAGAGAGGGGGTGTTTAATTTTTATAATGCCACTGAAAGTCAAATAGAGAACATTTTTAGAGAATAATTTTCAAAATTTTTAGTCACACATTGGTCGCATCATAATATGATTATTATTTCAATTGGTCAATGAACGGTAGATCCTGTGATTTAGGCACACCCAGTACTGTATGTTCAAAGCAGCACATCTCGTTTGTCTTTAAAGTAATCAAAAAGTTTTCAACTAGAGAGATGTTTAAAACGTTTAGCTTAACATTTTTTTAGTTGGCCACTTTTCGATTACTCCAAAGGCAACTGAGATTTGCTGCCTTGAACACACAGAACTGGATGTGACTAAATCACAGAGCTTACGGTAGTCGATTTCTGAATGTTTTAGGACTCCAAGTTAATAAAGAAATTCTGAATTTCTTGCTTGTTTTAGTGAAACGAGTTTGTGGAATAAAAACATTGAAAAAAACTGAAATAAAATTCTAGTTTATAAAACTCGGTTTCATTTAGCATTTGGGTTGGTTCCCCTAGTTTTCCTAATTTTTCTTAGTTATCGCTAGTTAATTTACCTGACATTCTATTATGAAAAACACTCCTATTCCAATAATTCTAACTGATTCTGAATTGCTGCTTGAAACTAGTTAGTTAATATTCATCGATTGACTAGCAGTGATTGAATATCATCAGATTTTTCATCTCGCTTGTCAGAAATAAAAAAGTATGAAACTGGAATAAGAAATCCGAAATCACTGAAAAAAACAATAGAGGAGCTTCAGCTTTCTTTTTATAACATTTTTCTCAAATCGAAAAAAAGTTTCTTGAACCAAAAAACCAAATGTTACATGAGAAAAATTCCTATATTTCTTTCCCCCTTTCTTCATAATAATTCTTATGAAATGTTCATTTTTATGGGTTTTACCATGGATAACTAAGGATACATGCCTAGAAACGCCATTTCTCTTTTTTTTTCTTATTTTCAAGAAACCAGCTAGATAAAAGGTATATAACACTAGAAAAAGTTTAATCTACTCGAGAATTCGTCTCTAGAAAACCTAGACCAAACACCCTTGTCTGGGTAGTAGTACTAAAGGAAATGTGTTCGAAAAAAGTTTAATCTAGGCAGATTGACTCTTTATTTCCTTTTTTTTGTCTTTGACTAGAGCCTTTCAACTCAACACCTCCCAAAAAGAAGAAAAAGAAGGGAGGGGACACATGTTGAACGAGGAAAAGGGGGGTAAGGTGCACGAGAAAGGATACAAAATTGAAGAAGACGAATTGGAGGGGATGACCAGAAATAGGTTTTGAGATTGGTTTGACGTCAAGAACCTACAGATTGATGGGGCAGAAAAAAAAAGATGAATGTTTTCAGAAAAAATGAAATTGAACAAGCATCATCTTTTTATGGCTGAATGTATTTGGTTGTTCAAAAAAAAAGAGAATTGGACAAAATGAAATCATTGAAAAAAAGGATAATAGGGAAGAGGGTAAAATGCACAATTGTTTTTTTTTTTCGAAATTTTGACCATACATTTTTTTGAAGCTTGTTTTTTTCTGTTAATCATTTTCGATTTATATTATGTTTATCTGAAAGTAGATGCTTCTGTGAGTGGATTCTGAAATTTCCAGCACTAACACTGGAGCCTGAGAGTCTAAAAATCTTAATCTGAATATCTGGCCATGCCCCTTATGTACAATCCACTATTGGCGTGGCTTTTTCAGATGAAGATTTCCAGACTCTCCGGCTCCAGTGAGGGCTGGGAATTCTAGAATCCAGTGACAGGAGCTTTCACTTTCAAACCACCAATTTGTAGAAAATTCCTAATCCATTTGAAAGAAACGTTCCCTTGTAAATATATACTTCCGGAATGTTGTTGGTATTCAACTCTAATCAAAATGATACGGTGGTTGTGTTCCTGAAATCAAATTATCCTGAAATCTAATTCACAGCTGACAATCTGTTTATATACAATGATGTTTTATTTATTCAATTTCTACTCATAAAAACCAGCAAAGAAAAATGTCGAATGTAAGACAGAAGACTTAACTATAATATTAAACTACAAGAAAAAAACAAAAGAATACTTTTAAAAAATATTGAAACCCAGGGATATCAAAGAATAGGTAATTTATAGGTGGAGAATTAATGTTTCTTCGGATACTTCAAGGCTTCAAAGAGATCAGTCCACATCTCACTTGCTGCCTTTGAATCTCTTCAATGACCTTCTTGGCGCGTCTCCATTTATTGCGTGTTTCACAATCCATGTCCGCCCATGATTGATCTGAAATTAAACATATATTTAGGTTAGAACCTCAAAATGTCAAAACTTACAGCTTGCTGTCCATTCGAACAGACGAGGGATCATCTGGTTGGCGTTCCGGCAGACCTTGTATTTCTCTTGTGGCACTCTTTGATCATCATCTGGGTTGAACAGGTAGTTTTTGAGGTCTGAAAATCAATAAATCAATACACTTTTAAGGATTGGCAAAAAAACTCACGCTTTCTCCCAAGTTTCTCTCCAAGAACTTGCTCGATACGGGTCTGCTGAGCAGCTGGCTCAAAATATTCTTTCCAGTAATCGAGAGCCTCTTCGAAGTTCCGGAACTGGACGTTTTGTGGGTTTAGGACTCTGTCCACAAATATCCCTGAGGTATCCACACCAGCGTTGTCGTACTCATCCGGGACTTCTTGCTTGATCCTCACGATACGGTGCTCGTTCTCTCGACCCATCGCGTATCGATTTATTGGATCCAGAGCAGGCATCGAGTTAGCCCGCACATTCTGATTGACCATTGGCACACTGGCTCGAGGAGCTTGAGCAAACTGCGCAACAAATTGTCCAGCACGTTGTTGTTGAGCAGCCATCATTTCAGGCGATGGATTATCACTGCTTCCCGAGGCCAACGTGTCCGCTGGGCTCTCGATAGGCATTGATTGGGGGCGTGCTTCGACAAAACGGCTCTTCAGCTCGGCATTCTCCTTCTGAAGTTTGTCGATATATTCATCCCTTTTGGCGAGCTGCGCTTGAGCTCTATCAAGCTGTCTCCGGAGGTTCTCAATAATTGCTTGTGGATCTTCCTCCTGCTGATCCATTTGATGTTCCGCCCTGGCGTCTTCAGCTGAAAAAAACAAAAATTGATCATAAAATCCTGAAAATCAAGCCTTGTTACCTCCAACGACTTCCTCGTGTGCGTATCCGTTGGCGATATCGAACGGAGCATTGTTGAAGGCGTTGAAGGTGGGAACTTCTTGCGGCTGAGGACGGTGTGGTGCTGAAAATTTTGAGATTACAGCTGAAAATTCAGATTTAGAAACTCACCAGGTTTCTGTTGATGGTTGGACGGTCCTGACTGTCCACGTCGAGCATCATTTCCAGCTACATTTCCCATGAAGTCACGATCAATTCGGTCCCGTTTCACAGGAACTGAAAAAATGATATTAGAATACATTACAACCCTCAAAATTTGATTGATTACCTGAGCTTCCTGAAGGTGAGTCATCGATGGTGGATACGTCTGGGAGTTTCCTCTTGAGCTGATCTGCACCTCGTTGTCCTGGAAGTGGTGGCTGAGGCTCCGGATGCATCACCATTGGGTTGTTGAGCTGAAGTGGCGCGGCATCTGGTGACCCCTGCTTCATCAACATTTGCAAGAGAAGACTGGGTGCTGGGATCTCAGGCGGCGCGGCGGCAACTGGTGGCCTAGGACGGGGCTCTGAAAAAATATACTATATGTCTGAACAACTTCTGTTTTTTACCTTGTGGCTCAGCATTCCGGACCTCTTGACCATTTCCATCTTCAATGGCTAACATAGGTTGTCTCCTCATTTGTTGATTCCGCTGCATCTCCTGCTGTACATTCAGCTGCACCTGAATATTCAGCATCTGTTGCTGCATCTCCAGTGGACGCTGCCCATTTTGTTGAAGCTGCATTTGATTTTGCAGCTGTTGTCTCTGTTGAACTTGTTGTTGCTGCTGGATGGCCTGTTGCCGTCTCATCTCCTGGTGCACGTTCAGGTTCATTTCGTATTGTTGCTGTTGGTAATGACGGTGCATCATCTGCTGCACGTGCCAATAGTGTTGCTGCATAAACTGGTTTGGTTGCATCTGTTGAGGCTGTTGCGGATTGTGTTGCTGCATCTGCTGCATCTGCTGAACCTGTGATTGCTGCTCTAACTGCATTGGCCGATTCTCTTGCACTGGCTGATTCGGCTGCATTGGCTGCACTGGCTGCTGTTGCTGGGCAAATCGTTGGTGTTGGTGGCCAATCGGTTGGAATTGATACTGCTGGAACTGGTGTTGCTGCTGTCCGGGCTGCATCTGACCAGGATTGTTTCCACCAAACTGGCCATTTGGAGGAGGAGGTTGATGTTGTTGGTCCATCCTTTTTAAGCTGCTGTTCACCGATATAGTGGTGTACCTGAAAGGATAAATTTTTGGAAGAGTTGGTGAAAAAAACTGAAAAAAAGAGAGGCTTCATGATTTCTTCCCGCAAGTTAACGTGTTATAGTGGTGAGTGGAAGGGAGAAACGCCC
>GL379802.1:721645-751358 GCA_000143925.2 Caenorhabditis brenneri | reverse complement strand
TCCCGCAAGTTAACGTGTTATAGTGGTGAGTTGGAAGGGGAGAAACGCCCGCTTTTCTCGCTGAAACACCAATACGGAGAAACGAGCGATGGGAAAAAGGTCATAAAACGTCGCATCCATACAGTTAGATGTGCAGGCAAAATAAGAAAACTATCTGTGTAGGGTGGTCTAGGCGACATGTGTGTTACATAGGAGGCGAGAGGGAGAGACATTATAAAAGGAGGAGACACAGAGAATGGAATGACGTTACGAGGAGGAGTGAAGGGATTTGGCGGGAGGGACTATAGAAGAGCGGGAAGAGAAAATACGAACTTGTAGGCAAGCGGACTATGAGTAAACATATAATTGTGGTGGTTGAAATGCAGGTAGATAGTTTTCGAATTCATGATTATCAAAAAATCCTTATTAAAGGAGGGTGAACTCTAACAATAATTTTCCCACAAATTACAAAATTCAGTCATTTCTGCGCAGTTTTTTTGGCAACAGTTTTAGACTGATTTTCATTAGATTCAATTAATACCTGACAGCTGTTCGAAATGAGTGAATAGCGGCTCAAAGTTTGAAAAAAAAGAAATAAAAATGAGCCAAGTAAGGAAAAACAGGTGGTCTTCATCTGGCTGAAAACTAAGAGCATAGTGACAAACAAAATAGGAATTATTGCTTTGAAAAGTGTAGACAAATTTAGAAATACGGATTTTGAAACTGTTAGAAACATTGTGGGACAGAGTAAATGAATAACCTATGTGTTGCCAATAAACACAAGGTTGGAAGAGAGCAGGCGTTTTGAGAGAACGGTTTTACGATTTGTGACTGTGAAAACACCACTTTGTCACATAGTCATGTTTGGAAGAATGTCACTTTGAATGGATGTGTTACCGAAAAGGATGTAACATAGGTGTGAAAACTAAAATGTGACTACTAGATCTTATTTCTGCGTAACGAAACTTTAGGTTGCTAGTGATTGTTGAGTATCAAACTCCAAAAAACAACAATTTATACAAGAAAAACTAGACGAAGATGTTTGAATTTCAGTTACACGCTAGCCACTAACTCATATTCTAAACTAGATAAAAACAACATTAATTTCTAAACTACTTTTGTTGTGTTCTTCTCATTCACGCAGAGAAAAGGAACTGGGGGAGGGATATGGTTTTCCAAACTGTCAGTTGGTTGGAAGAAAAACCAAGTTAGTGTTATGTGAGAAGACTCAAAAAACATGAAACATTCTAAATGTGTCGAAATTTTTTTGAATGCTGGATGAAAATGAACATCAATCACCAAGAGTAGATGAAAAGATTAATGAACCGAGAAAAATTCGAAATAAATACCTACAAAATTGTGAATTTGCAGAATTGTTATTCTGCAAGGAAACATAATAACTATTCTGTAAAAAGGGCGGTTAAAATAATATTCTTTCAGGAAGGAATTGTGATAAAAACCACCATACTCAATAAGTTAACCAACACCTGCCTTTCCGGCTGGCACGTTGCCAAGTACCCTCTCTCGTCTCTCTGTAGTCAACCACGTCTCATCCTAAACGTTTTTGAATTAGTGTCATACAGGGGCACTTTCCTCCTTCACGCAACCTCTCCCCAAAAAGTGAGGATTGTGCAGAGTGACGTGATTTGTCTTGGTGAGCAGAGGGAAGATGGGAAATGGACAATCATACGCAGAGTAAAAACATTTATTCAGTTGTAAACCTTCTGATAATTTCAAAAACAATTGTGATCTACTGCAATTACAATAGTGACGGTCTTATACGGTCCCAGATTTCATATCTGAAATTCTGTTTTCTGAATATACAATACATCTTTTGCCCACCTTTCGATGAGCGTTTTTCCAAAATTTACCTCAATGAATCTCGAATCTTTTTTTCCGTTGCAACCCGTATTTTGCGACAAAACCCGAATTTCGAGAACCAACTCCCCACTATCTTCTCTTTCTTTACATATCTGGTGTGGACGGACATGCTACGGGTTCCGCAGCCCGCTATCTTTTTCAAGTGAAATAGGCGGAGCCTATTTCCCCGCACCCTCGCTGGCTTTGTTTCTCTGAATCTCATAAAAGGGAATCTAGGTGTATCAACTGATAAGCCGGGGCTTGTTGGCTGTTCCTATTGAAACTGGCTGCCTTTCTATTAGAGATTTTTTGCCTGAGATCTACCCGATCCTCCCAATACATCGGTTAGGTACTGTTCTACTCTCTGACCCATCCAACCCACTAGCAGCTACATTCTGATGCAACAACAGTTTCATCCCCCATTTTTTCTCTAGATTATCTTCAAATCGTATTCTATTCCGTTAAATGATACGCAATACGATCCATATGATGGTCACGTGTACAACGAGATATAGAGGTGCAATGTTTACTTTTCAACGGATTATGTGTCGAGAATGACAACCGTTGTACATGAGTTGTGTTGGGAGGAAGCGTGCCGGGAGACGTCAAGTTAACCAAAATTGTATAAATAGAAAAAAAGGACAGATTAATAAATTATCAAATACCATAAAAAGAACATATTCCTGCAAAAGAAAATGAGCAAAAATGAAAGGGTGCTCATAATCTTTTAATGGGAAAATGCTCAAATATCTATAGAAAAAGTTGAACTAAAGTGAAATTAAAACACGGAAGAGATTAAGAATGACTAAAATTATTGGCTCTCTTGGAGTAGCGTTAAAGATTATTACTAGTTGTTCTGTTTCAGGAGGCCTGGGAAGAAAAAACTGCGGTATGATAACTGAAATATATACCGTAATTCCTGTAATAGAGGCCAAGTACGTAATGTTCATACATGTGTATCTCGATTGTTTTTGGTGCTGTCAGAAAGTTTTCAACGGAATAAATGCTCAAAATTATTTGATAAACATCCATTCAATTGAAAACTGTTCGATAATTTCAAAAACAATTGTGGTATACTACTTTGAATACACAGTACTGCGTGAGCTTCTATCACAGAGGTTACTGTAACTGACGTTTTGATTGTGTTTTCCTTTCTTATCTCTTCTATATACTAAAGGAATAGCTCTGTGTGTGTGTGTGTGTGTGTGTGTGTCTGTGCCGCACTTATCACTGAATAACTTTTGAACCCCTCGACCGTTTCCTATCATATTTGGCATGTAGTCATGGGTCACCGAGCGCTTCAATTCAGTGAAGTTTGGAGCACGGGTTACTGTAGGATTACGGTAGCTACAGTAACCAGATAACTCAGCGATATCTAGAAAACGGGTTCGAAGTGCTCAGAATTGTTTCATTTTTTGCATGTACTACCTAAGGGACCCCAATAGTACACCAACAAAAAATGGTGGAGATTACTGTAGGATTACGGTAGTTATGGTACTCCGAAAACTCAACTGGCAAGCTCTGGATGGATAACCTTCCAGAACATTCTCCTTCTTTCCCGAAACTAGAAACTTCCAGAGCTTCCAGAAACTTCCAGAGCTTCCAGAAACTTCCAGAAACTTCTAGGAACTTCCTGAAACGTCAAAACATTTGATTATTTTGGCGGGAATTCGAATTTTCAAATTTTTTGGCGGAAATTCAAATTATCAACATTTTTGAAGGGAATTCAAATTTTCAAAATTTTTGGCGGGATATTCAAATTAGCAACATTTGTGGAACAGGAAGGAGGCTTAGGGTACATCACTGCCCAATGATCAAAAATAAGTTTAAGCGTGGCAAATTAACCCCCCCCCCCCATTGAGGAGCGCAGCGACGAACAAAAAGGAGGTGAGCCGCCGTAGGCGGCGCCACCGACTGGTTTTCACTAATTCCCGTTTCTCAATCACAAAATCACTAATGCTGCCCACCTTTCGATGAGCGTTTTTCCAAAATTTACAATGCTTCGAATCTTCTTTTCAGTTGAAACCCGTATTTGCGATGAAACCCGAATTTCGAGAACCAACTCCCCGCTAGCTCGTCTTCCTCTACATATTTGGTGTGGACGGACATGCTACGGGTTCCGCAGCCCGCTATCTTTTTCAGGTGAAATGGGCGGAGCCTATTTCCCCGCACACTCGCTGGCTTTGTTTCTCTGAATCTCATAAAAGGGAATCCAGTCGCTTCAACTGATAAGCCGGGTTTGTTGGGTGCTCTTGTTGGAACTAGCTGCCTTTCTATTAGAGATTTTTCGCCTGAGGTCTACCCAATCCTCCCAATACATCTATCCGGTACTGTTCGACTCTCTGACCCACCAAACCAACTACTGCTGATGCAACAATAGTTTCATCCACTGTTTTCTCTTTGGATTCTCTCCAAACCATATACTATTCCGTTGAATGATACGCAATACTATCCAGAAGATGTTCACATGTACCACGAGAGAGGAAGGTGCAATGTTTACTTTTCAACGGATTATGTGTCGAGAGTGAGTGACAAGTCACTGACAACCGTTGTATATGAGATGTATTGGGAGGAGGCGTGTCGAGAGAGGATTACGTCAGGAAGTCATTTGGATGATGAGTATTGAATTTGTTGCAAAGAGAAAAGATACTGTTGGATAGGTACCAAGAATTACGAGTTTTTTCCCTTCAATTTTTCTCTTTGCCTAGACTTCTGGTGCAATTTTTCGTTTTGATTTTCCGATTCTTCTAATTTATCGCATTCAAAATATATTCGAAATCCTTTCATTAATTAGAACTTCACCTTTACCTGCCTCCAATAATGATGCCGCCCCACTTCTTCCACACCCTCGAGACGATCATGGAGTATCCGGAGGAGGAAAAGAAAATGGCAGAAAAATACAAAGAGGATGAATGTATTGGTTAGTGTTGGGATGCCCTTTCATAACAGGTTTTTCTTGACTCATTTCTTTTTATTTTCAGATCGTCTCCGGGAAATGACGCCTTCGAAATCGCTGAAGGAGGAGAAGAAGAACATGAAGATGAGAAGGAAGTCTCTCGGAAAAGATAAAAACAGTAAGTTTCTTTTCATTCCTTCTACTGTATTTCTCAAACTTCGAATAGAAAATGTTTTAAAAATATATTTTACAGCTATCGGATCCAACCAAATCAAGAACCTCGACAACATGGAGAACTCCAAACCGGTCTCCTGGATCCCGAAGATGATCGGAAAACTGAGTTCAAGAATTGAGGAGCAGAAGGGTGAGTAGCAAGAAGCATTTTTCTAATTGTGTAGTTAAAAAAAGCTGTGAAGTTTTGAAACAGTGTTTTCATAAAAAAAGAGAAAGATAAAATTGAAAGTTGTACTTTCCGTAATTCAAGCAGTTCCCAACAGTTTCCTTATTGTAATATTATTTTTTCAGAGAAACAACAAGAAAAGAAGGCAAAGGAGCATTGGGAAAAGGTTATGAAGCAGTTTAACTGAGCAGCAACACGTTGTCAGATGGTCTCTTCAACTGGAAATCTAAATTTTTGAATATCTATCGTCCCGTTTTTCTTACTACAACTTTGTTGTCTTCTCTATAACCCTACCATCATTTTTTTTTGTTATAATTGTATAATTCCTATTAATGCCCTCATTCCCAGCTTCACTGTTCCTAATCATTTAATGACCATGTTTTGTTTCTGTCATGTTCTGTTTTCTTTTTTTTTATTACTTGTGTTTTTTTCAAATTTTTATAGAATACATGAAACTCTGGGACACAAACACTTTGGAGACAGTTATGTATTTGGAAGGATTCAGACTAGAGACAAAGCTTCGTAACTTTAAGAGGAATCCCACACTTTTAGGTAACAACCCTAGTCGCATAAGAAGTGAGTTTTCTGTTAGATCCAGAGAAAAAAGTCCAATCGACCCCGTTTTCACATACCAATCGTCTGACGTAACTCGCTTTTTTCTCGTTTGGTTCGCTAGATAGCCACATTGAAGAAAAATAACTAGGTAGGAATTTTCGACCCAACGACTCTTTTATCATTCCCCCAATTCACCTTTCACAAGTTTTCTGAAATCAAGAATATCAAAGCCGCACACAACTTTTTCATTTCAACTCCTCAATTTCCTCTTAGACCTTTTGATCCCCTATCAACCTTTTTTTTGTCGCCATCCAACTATTTTCTGATTTCCATCTCTTATAATCATTCTGCTTATGATGTCGCCACTGGTGCAAAACGTAGCACATCAGCCTCAACAGATTATTACCTCTTTCTCTCGTCTCCCTTGTCGTTTTGGTCGTGTCTCTTCATCATCTTTCGCGTTGGTTGCTGTGGTCGGCCGTCCAAGCCACCTTCTTTCACTTTTCTCAACAACGGAATGCAAGCGAGTAGATACTGAGCCTACCACAAAAAGAAGGAAAGAAACACATGAAACCAAGAGAATTTGTTTGCCGCACAGAGAAAAGAGGATAGGTATTAAAAAAGACAAAATGAAACCACATCGAAAGAATGATTTTACATGAGAACATGAAATGAGAATAGCTTACAGCGAAGAAAAACAGAACGCAGTTCGGTGGTTCGGAGATGCTAAACACTTCGAAGTTGATAAAAATAAGTATGGATAAATGAAGTGCCCTAACTTCGGAAAGGGAATACAAAGAGTGCATTGAAATGGGCAAATGAAGAAAATAAATCTGAAAAAGTGGTATAACTGAATGCAGAAAATAAAAACAGCTCGCCGAAAAATGAATACCATTAGAAACTGTTCAGATGCTAGCGTCAAATTGAAATTGGTAGGAAGCTTACTTCACTTTATGTTTTATGTGAGCTCATTTCTTTCAATAATGGAGTTGTTCTTTATTGTTTGTCCTAACACTTTCAGGTACCATCCCCAGTTCCAAACGGAAAGCAACTTTCGTTGTAGGTTTAGAGTAATGACCTCATCGACCCCGTTTTCGCATATCAATCGGCTGATACTTTTTTCTCATTTATTTCGCTAGATAGATATATTGAAGAAAAAACCAGGTCGGAATGTCTGATCCAACAGCTTTATTTTCCCCCAACTTTTATTTCCAAAAATTTCTGTGTTCAAAAATATCAACACGCACGCAACTTTTCCATTTCCAACCCCTCAATTTCCTGTTAGACCTTTTGAGCTCCCTATTAACCTTTTTTTGTAGCCATCCAATTTTTTTTCATTTCCATCTCTTGCATTTTTTTGTTTATCATGTGGCCACTGGTGCAAAACGTAGCACATCAACCTTAACAGATTATTACCTTTTCATTCTCCTTTCTTCGTTTTATTTCTGACCGTTTCTCTTCATTCCTTTTCTCCTTCGCGCTGGTTGCTGTGGTTGGCCGCCCAAGCCACCTTCTTCTGCTCTTCTCAACATGAGAATAAAGGAGAGTACGCATTGAGAGCAACACTAAAAGAATGGAGGAAGAGCATGATACCAGGAGGGTGTGTTTGTCGCCTAGAGAAACGGGGCTATAGGTATTAAAGGAGACAAGATGTAAACCACATTGAAAGAATGATCCTACATGAGCACACGAAATAAGAAGCGTTAAAAAAAAGAAAAAAGTACAGTTGGGTGATTTGAAGTTGCAAAACAAGGTGATGAGAAGAAAAGTTTCGCAATGTAATTACGATGAATGTGTTTAAATGGGCGAATAAAAAAAAGAGCATTTTCAGACAAAAACTGTAACAGAGCATGAAAATTAAAACAGTTAAAAGAATAATGCAAATTTTCAGAGAATACATTTAGGTTCATTCCTAGGTTTGTTTCTTCTGAATTTAAAATTAATAGTCAATATTCGACGCCGATGAAGTTTCCACGTTCCACAGAACTTCGGATCGAAATTTCATAGGTTGTCTTTTGAAATTCATTCCTTGACACATAAATTCATTTTACCCCTAACTCTTCGAATTGGAAAAATATCAAAATCTGCCCGCATCTTTTTCATTTCAAACCCCTCATTTTTCTGTTAGACCTTTCGATCCCCTATCAGCCTTTTTTTGTAGCTTTCCATCTATTTTCTAATTTCCACTTTTTGCAATTTTTTTTGTTTATCATGTCGCCAATAGTGCAATGCGTACCTCTTTCTCCCTTCGTTGTCTTTCTGGTCGTGTGTCTTCATCCTTTTTTTCCTTTGCGTTGGTTGCTGTGGCCACCTTCTTCAACTCTTCTCAACCAGAGAATAGACGCGACTAGCTATCAAGCCTACCACAAAAAGAAGAGAAGAAGTGCACGAAACCAAACAAACGAATGAAAAAAAAATCGAAGTTTGTAAGGAGAATCGAGAAGGAGACGTTCAAATAAATCTGTAAGAACATTTTCTTCCGTCGTGGTTCTGTTTTTTTCACTTTTTCATTTTGAATATTCAAAAAATGGGTCTGTTCGGCTGTTTCTCGTCTACAACATTGCAATGGCTACAAGACTAAGAACGCCAAAATGTCTAGACTGTGGGATTACAAAAAAAACCTCTGAATGGATCTGCCTGATGATCTAAACAATAGAATTAATGGAAATGTTTTATTTTCAGTAATCGTTTTCAGTTCCATGATAATAGTAACAAAGAACTTGCGAGAAGTCTTCGAATGAATCTATTACAGCATTGCTAATATCAAATCAAAACTAGGTACATATATTGTTTGGTTTGATTTTTTATACGTCATTACTCAAGATATTTAAACAGTTTCCATTGCCAATAGACCACTTGCTGCCAACACTACAAGAGTTCAAGGGCAAAACTTCTTTTAACTTTCTTTGAGGTTTGTATTTTGGGACAACCTTTTTTCTTGACACATCACTTTATTTCATCCATATTCTTTGAACCGCACGCAACTTTCTCATTTCAAGCTTCTCAATTTCATGTTATACCTTCTGATCCTCTATCAACCTTTTTTATAGCCATCCAATTATTTTTCCCATTTCCATCTCGTATGATTGTTTTGTTTATTATGTCGCCACTAGTGCAAAACGTAGCACATCGGCCTCAACAGACCTTTACCTCTTCATTCTCCGTTTCCGGTCGTCTGGTCGGCCAACCCACATGGCATCAGAAAGGAATTATGGAAACTACATCGAAAAAAACGACTGTACAAAAGCAAACATCAAAAAGACATATTTTGATAGAGGGAAAAATGAAATAAGGATAGGTCTCGAACTGGACATAATGTGCCTCACTTTTAGGTGATTAAGATTACTGAATTGAAATGGGCAAATAAAAAAGGAAGTTGGTGAAAAAAAACTGTAACTGAGCGTAGGTAGTTTTTACGAATTTGAGAACAACATCTTTCTTTTTTGACACATCACTTCATTCCCATCCCTAACCGAGTTGGAAAAGTATCAAAACCGCACGCAACTTTTTCATTTCGTTTTTTCAAACTCCTCAATTTCCTGTTAGACTTTTTGACTCCCCTATCAACCATTTTTGTTGCCATCCAATCCTTTTTTCTCATTTTCATCTCTTCCACTTTTTTGTTTTTGATGTTGCCATTGATGCACAACGTAGCACATTCCTACCCGTCTTCTTCGTCTTGTCTCTCTTTACTCGCTTTTTCGTACGACGTTGGTCGTTTTGACTGCTGGCCGTCCAAGCCACCTTCTTTAGCTCTCCTCCACAACGGAATCTAAGCGAGTACGTATTGAGAATACAAGTGAAAGAAAAGAAACTGAGGATAAGGATGGAATCAAGAGAGTGTGTTTGCTGCCTAGAGAAATGGGGAATGACGTTCTAGGAGACATGATGGGCACAGTGATCAAAGTGAAAGGAAGGTCGAAAAGAGAAAAGTGATCTTATAATTGAGAAAAATGAAGGCAAAGACATGCTGAACATCTTCAAGGTTATGAGAAGAAACAAGCAACAGTGATAGAAACATTTGAATTTTAGCCTTGAAACGGAATGTGGTGTTCAAAGACTCAATAATTCTAGTTTTTTCTGAGGGGTACTGTAAATGAGCACAATTGAGCATTCATCATGAGCTTCCCCTCGTGTTAAATAACATAAACTTCATCGAATAATCATTCCAAAACCCACTGAAAATTGATAGTTAGTCGTTTTTACCTAGGAACAGGATTTTGACTTTGGTGGAAACATTCGAGATTTTTTTGTAATGTTGTTTTCACATCTTCAATAGTGTTCCTAGCATCATTGACCTTGCTTTGACTGTTGAAGTCGATAACTACTTTTGTGGAAATTCCGATTCAGTGAAATTAGTATGTATGCTGCTGTGCTTCTCTCTAGGGTTACTGTGAATAGTTCAAATTAATGAGTCCAACTTTGAATAAGTCATTTTTAAAACCAACTTCATTAGCCAGGTTAATCTTCCCTAAACTTTTCATTCGTTATCAAAATATTCATATAATCATGAATCATTTACCACCTTTTTGGGGCACTTGATTACTTGTTCTTTCCACATCTGGCTGTATCAAGATAATTATTCTGCGTTGGTATTTAACATTACTATATGTTGTTTTCTGTCTACTACTTTTACGATTGACGACAATGATCAGTGTATTTTAAAATTGTATAAAGTGGTTGCGCGTACACCTGAAGTTCTTACATATATACTTCCATTTCTCCATTCCTTCATTCAATGTTTAGAACAACAAAGATTCTCAAACTTTCAGATAACCATGTCGGCACAAAACTGGACTCAGGAACAACTCAACACACTCACTGGAGAGTTGCTGAACTCTTTGCTCATTAATGCACCGCTGGATAACTGTAAGTAAAGATTAAAAAGATTGAAACTCCCAAATTACGTGACTTGCAGATAATTTGGCATTGTCAGCTGCTTTGTCGGCAAACTCACAAATAATCCAGCAACAGCCGCAGAATATTTTGCCACTTTTAAACATTAGCCAGCCGGCTATATACGGACATCGAACCGGTAAGTTTTAGGTTTTAAATAAATTGTTTTACAGCTCCTATTTGGCTTTCGTTTGCCGCTACTCCATCAACGTATGGGCTTCCCGCCTTGGGATGTAAGTAGATCTTGAATTTTGTGAATTATATGTTCGATATTTTAAGCATTCGGCACCTTTGTACCTCCGCCCTTTTCCCCTTTTGTGGGCTTCAGGACTAAGTATGAGGAGGCGGTCGCCCATACGAGGATTTGCGGACTTTACACCCAAAAACCAATTATGGGTAGTAAGTTTACTTTTTAGGTATTCCCAAACAAAATTGAGTCTTTTTCCAGCGAAATATAACTATATTTTCAATCCATCTGGCTCTCCACATCTGCCCCAACTTGTGGAAAAATCGTCCCCAACCACTAGAACACTATTCAAAAGATGGATGGAAAAACACAAATGCAGTGCGGGTGACATAGGTAAAAAATACTGTGAAACATGAAAATAACGTTAAATGATTTCAGAACAAAAATGGGAACATATGGATGAGACGGCACGGAGGGGATGGGAGGATCTGGCGAGATGTTTGAGGAGAGAGAGGAAGAATCAATTGGATAGGAAGTATATTACTGTTAATCGTGTTAATCTTTAGTTGTTATTTTTTTTTTGGAATTTTTGTTGTTATATGATATATATTGAATTTTAATAAAAACGCTTTGTTTTCGAATGGGTCGGTTGGATCAAGTGGAAGGAAGTTGCGGTAACATCGCTTCCAGTTCATTTTTCTGTTTTTACCTTATATCCCTCGAATGTTGCAAACAGATGTTCTTCAACAGCCTTCAATCATATGTGTTCACGAGGTCATCAATGAACAATGAAAAATACTGAGTTGTGTTCAGTAACCTTGGATTGCGCAATTGCAGATAGACACATCAATCTGACGATTCCTTTGTTGTTTTGAACAATAGATGTCTGAAAATATAAAGAATATGAAAATTTAATCAAGTATCTTTTTACTCTTTATTACCAGTTTTTCCTCGAAATCCGCCTTATTAACTTTGATTGAATTCACAGAAAAAAACTTGACACGCAAGTGCCCTGAATTCTACATTTCGCCTTATGCGCCAGTTCTCACTCTATCCTTCATTTCTTCTGAGTATTTTGTCACGAAACTCAGGAATTTTCAGCCCTAAAACCATCAGAGACATGTTTCTCGTTACTACTGTCCCCTCTAACCAAACTGATGCAAACGCACCACAGGAAGCGTTAGACACGGATGGTTTCATTAGAAAATTGCAGAGATTTGGGACTTCAGGGTCTACTGATGAACTTCATGGTTAGTTCCTTGGGGTAGGGAAAATGTGCTATAGTTGAAAAAAAAGTTCTGACGTGTGACTTCAGAACTATTTTCTAACAGTAAGCAAATAGTGTTTACAAGTGGGAGACGCAGACAAAAGTTGTGACGTCACAGGTCGAAACTATTTTTTCCAACAATGAAAGGTTTTGGTTTTCAGTTATTGCTCCTTCTTTTACCATTCGACAATTAGCTCAAGGGTCAGAGCAGAGGACACAAGATTCCAATTTGTCAACAGCAAGTGAAATCCAAAAAAGAAAAGAAGACGAAAAGAGAAAGATCAGTGAGTTGGAACATGAAGGGAGGGTCTAGTGCTCAAAAAATTCTGAAACTTTTTTGAAGATTAATTTTGAGCTATCAGAGATACCGAATGCAAATAACTTACCATATACAAGGGAATTTTTTTTCACAGGGTTTAGGAATTTTCTATGAATTGATGGTCTGAAAGTAGATTCTTCTATGAGCAGATTCTGAAATTCCCAGCCCGTACTGGAGCCTGAGAGTCTGAAAATCTTCATCTGAATATGTGACCCGCCCTCTTTTTACAATGAATTGTCAACGTGGCAATTTCAGATTAAGATTTCTAGATTCTCAGGCCCCAGTGAGGGCTGGAAATTTCAGAATCCACTCACAGAAGCATCTACTTTCAGACCATTATTTCGTAGGAAATTCCAAATCCCTGTGAATAAAAAACGTTCCCTACTTAGGCTGATTTTTTGAAGTTCAACCATACACTATGGAAAAATCGACGTATCAAGAAAAACTGGCGGCGTTATCAATGGCTTCCGGGATATACTTACCAGACTACACCTCCAGCAGTAAGTTGAAAACAATCCTAATAAAAAGGAGCAATTTTCTAAACAATCAGTTATTTTAGAGCCACCAGTAACTCTCGAGAAACTGTACTACTCAAACTCTCGACGTCATACCACATTCGGAATCATCAATAATGGTCAAAATGGATTCGCAGCAGGTACGTAACCCACAAGAAAGCAATTTTCGCAAATTCTTACAAAAAAAAATTTACAGACTCATCCCAACCAAACTCATCTGCCTACTTTGATAAACTGTGCTTCTACCCCATCCCCACCTTCTCTCCAAATAGCTCAGGAGTTGTTCCAAAAATGACTGCGAGAAGTAATATCCAAAAAAAAATTTCAGTGAATTTTACCCATATTTTCAGATCCATTCGAACTTTTCTCTGATTGGGGACTCACAAAAGCAATCGGTGACTATAGAAAGATGGCAAATGCTTCTCCACCGCCCATTCTTGTCTCTGACATCGAGATACTCTACCAGGAGGCTGTCAAGAATTATGCTCGATGTCGCCTGTCTCATGACCCAAGAATAGTGAATTCTATTGAGCAACTCTACCTCTTCAATCCCAAAATCAGAACGAAGTTTCCACAAGAAACTCCGTTTCACCACCCTATGGGCAGCACTCTCTTCAAAAACTGTTGGAAACTGAGAAACCGAACGTTCAACAACGGTGAAGCAAGTAAGTACATTGAGAAGAAGATTTCTCTAACTTAAAAGTTTGATTGCAGGATCCGCTTGGACCCACTTAACAATATTTCAAAAACACCAATGGAATCAGTTATCGAGAGATTTGAGAGAAGAGAGGGATTATCAGTTGGCGAGAGGGTTCATATGCATAAAATAACTTTTTTTCTATCTTTTTGATTTTCCCATCTATTACAGCAGTACTTATCTTTTTCTAGCAGTACTTACCTTTCTAGCAGTTACTTATCTCCTCTAGCAGTACTTATCTTTTTTGTGTTAATTTCCAAATTCATGTCGAAAATCTTTAATCCCATCGTTCAGCGTTTCAAATTTCATTTTCAAAATTTATGTCTCCTTATCAAACTAATTATTACAACCAGCATCAGATAAAAAATTTTCTAAAAAAAAATTGAAATTTTTTTTTCGAAAATTAGCAGTTTCAGACGTACCTGAATGCCAGGGCAAAAACATTTATCGTAATTGCAAGCTACGAAATTTGTACACTATCGGTTTTGTGATAAAAGTTTTTAGTAATTCTAATATTTTTTGAGCTGAATATTTCGAAAACTATAAGCTACTACTTGTGTCAAAACGATGAACTCAAGTCAAAATGAAAGCGGTTGTCTTAACAAGCAAGGAAATGATATGAGTGAGTTATACATATATTTTTGAAATTTCCGGAAATCGTTTTTCAGTTTCCATTCCTACCCTCACTACTTTGGAAGCCCTTCGGCAAGCCGCCTCTCCTGAAGCTCTTCAAACTTCTCTGATCCTCAGTTCCTATTGGGACTGGGTTCTCCAAAACTATGGAAACGATGCGCTCCAAAAAATCTTACAATTCCAATACATTATACTCCAGGCCTGGATCAAGGAACACATTCGAAGATCGGAAAAAATCGAAAAAGTGATTGTTCCACAAAACTCTACTGTTCATCCGCTTGTTCCAAACCAGCGTCCTTCATATTCAGAAGCTGTGGATCACTACAAATCTTCACCACTAACCTGGAACCCTAGATTCGTGAATATAAATGGAAAGAAGCAACGTAACAAGCTGCTATTCGAGCTGAATTCAAAAAGGACAGTCCCACAAAAAGTCCATTGCTATACACCGCCTGCACACGCACTCTACAAAAGATTTCTTAAACACGAAGGAAAAGAAGGTAAGCATTTATAGAAAGGGTTGTATTAGTTACAGTAAATTTACAGCTCGAAAATTCTCTTCTCTGCCATATTCTGAACAAGTCAAATGGGAAAAACTCCAGTGGAAAATTGAAGAAGAAAGGAACCTCCAAAGACAGAAAGGATACATAACGTGGTGCGGGAAATGATAATTTCGTTTTGTTTCTACCTGAATTCATTCGTCTCTTCCGCGTTAATGAATAAAATTTCCTTTCTATGTGTCTGCCTACATGATACACACAAAACGGAAATGAGAAGAAAATGACGGACAGAATGGCACGTAGAGGAAAAGATTAAGAAGGGGTAGTCCGGGAAATAGGTAAGGGGAGAGAGAGAGGAAATGGAAAAGGGCGAGGTTTCTATAGGAACTTTTAGCAGCAATTTTTTATCCAGAGATTGTCGAAGGTCGGATTGTGGCCCCGGAAGATCTGAAAGTCATACCAGAAAATTTCCCTGGATGCATGTAACCCAGTGTGTCGCAGAAAGCAACGATTTCATTTTTTTCGTTTATCTCAAGTTTTTGAAATAAAAAAAATTATTTGGTTTGTTTGTTTCAATTTTTCTGAATAAACTCTTTTTTGTATATTTTTCAGTTCCAGCGATACTTTTTCAGCCATACCTACAATAAAATCACTTTGAATTTCCACTACATTCTAGTTTTTCCCACAACTAGTACAATGAAAACATATTATTCCTATGAACTAACTAATTATCCAGACTAATCATCAAAACCATCAGGTGGTTTGATCTCTCTTTTGTCTACCTACGTCAGCAACACAAGTTATTTTGGACTCTAGATAATTTAGATGTTTTGCACATTTGAACAAAAAAGGTTGTTTGACGTTTATTTGGAGTGTAGTCTGGAACATTGGTTTAGTTTAGGTAAAAATAAATGAGAAAAAGTGGTCGCAAAATAGGTTTTTTTTGCACGACCTTGAATTTCTTTTATCAGAATTTTCTTAATTCTCAAATTTTTTGCATGATTTTTTTGTATCTACCGCAAAAGCACAAAAATTTTACAGCTAAAAATGTTCCCTCTCCAAACATTCTCCAACACTGACTTTTCAAATGCCACTGAGCAGCTTCTTAGAGCGGACCCGAATGCTACGCGTATGTGTGAGGATAAATTTGAAGTTTTACCTTCAAGATTTTATTAAACATAGTGTCATCAACTCATTTTCAGATGCCTCAGGCCAAAATTTACACAGTGATCAAACTGGACTAATCCACACTCTCGCTGGAAGTGGGCTCAATTCAGAGCTTTGTGCAACTCATGGAGTACAACTTGGTGAGTTGTTCTTCTGAAACGAAACTTTTGGATATTTGCTCAATGAGCACATTCCACAATACGAAATATACACAACGGAACTAAATTTGTTACTTTCGTTCAAATAAAAGGAACTTTTCTTGTGACATTCTATCAGTTAAGAAAGTTATGCTCTTTTATTGAATGCATACTCGTAACTCAGTCTATTAGCCATAGTCCTATTCTAGGCCACACACTTTCTTGAATTTACTAAACCCCCAATGTATTTATACCTACACAGCCGGCAGAATAGTCAGAACAAAAAAGACAATTGTACCTCATTGAGGTCAATGTCGGTCAGAAACTGCAATTGCTGTTATTTTTAAATTATTTTTATACTCTCATAATTTTATTTCGTGTGTGATCATTTTGAATTTCTAATGATCCACAATTTCGGTTTACCTACACAACATTACCCTAACCAGTGTGTTCAATGGTCAGAACAAAAAACATATTTGTATCCCATTGAGGTTAATGCCGATCAGAAATGGCAATCACAGTTATTTCTGGATTCCTTTTACACCATCATCATTTTGTTTCGTGTGTGATCATTTTGAATTTTTAATGAAAAATAATATTATGGAATTTCATGAAAGCCGGAAAATCACCAAAACACACTTTTCTTGAAGGGTCATCTGGCACTGCTAAAAATAATACTGCGATTATGAATGTGCAAACCAATTCAAAATCGCCGATTGCTCTTCAAAATTCTTCAATTCAGCCAGATCAAGGAAAAGAAGAAGTAACACAAGTTGCCAAAAAATTCCGTAAGTAGTTTTGTACATACTTTTTTCTGAAAGATCAATTTTTAGAACTAAAAATCCCAGTAGGTTTTATGCCTTTTCCGGATTATATCTTCACAATTGGAGCGATGGAAGGGAGCCAACTTCTACCACACGCACTGAACTTTCTCTCCAACCACTACTTAGGAGGACCACCTCCTCTACCGGTTGTGAATGGAAACAATGCCAGTCTGTTCGACCTATACGAAATGTATTCGAAAGTAATTAATGTTGAAGTTGCGCCCCTCCAATTGAATCGTGAGCACAAAAAGAAATTATGAGAGAGATTCAACAATAAATCATTTTTCAGAAGCCATCAATCCACTCACCACTTCCAATGATACAGCTCAGTTAGAGCACACCTACAGCGAAAGAGCTCACCAAAAATCATTTAAGGAATATGAAAGGAACAGGAAAAAAGCTGAAAGGAGAGTTTTTTTTCCAGCGTTACTATTACAAAATACTTTTCTTTCGGAACAAAATCTTGTTTCTAATTGAAAGCTCGTTCCAAATTTTTTTATTTCAAAAATACAACAAAACTAACTGGATACAGTTTCAGACCTTCGGTTCGAAGAACTGCCCGCCACAGAACACCACCTGGAATGGCAAAATCTTCGGCAGGAAGTCAAGGAGGAGAGAGCGTTACAGAGAGATAGAGGATATATAATTTTTAGAGAGAGAAAGCCGTATAATCGGTTGTAGCTATTTTTAGAACTAAGTTTGGTTGTCAGTCTTACAAAAATTGAATAACTTATTTTGTTTTATTATGAGACTATTCCGTTAAAGATTTTCAGTTCGTTCGGTTACAATGGCTCAAAAAACTATAACATTTATTGTTAAAGTTTTTGTTTTCCGATAATTTGTCTTTTTTTTGAAACTTTATGCACCTAACCCAAAACATAAATGTTGATGAGCAATCTCAAAATAATTATCTAAATGAATAAAATGCAAATTAGAACTATCTTTTTTCCTCTATTCAATTTCCCATTTGCCAGAGCTCTGATTCTGTTTACCCCGATTGCCAGACCTTTGTCAGTGATCAGTGATCAGAAATTCATAAGAACAATTGTAGTTCAGTGAGAGTCACATATGGCACGCGTTTTTGTTTATAGTCTTCTAGATCGGTTACTTCTGTTTTCTCATTCATTTCTATTGGGTACCATTGGTTTTGACCACTTTATGGCAGCTTAATGTAACATTCATTTTTTCATTGAGAATTTTCAGCCGAATCGTATTCAAACTTTTGAACAAGAGTAATCACAAAAAACCTAGTGATACAATTCATAACTTTCCTATCCCTTTCATCACTTTGCCACATACATGATGTTGTGGAAGGAATGAGTGAACTAATGAATAAATTGACACTTGACAGTGGATATAGAGCAAAAAGTTTCCTACTTTTCGGTTTTTTTCGCACAGAACTAATCAGATGTTTCTGCCTCTCCCTTTACTTCCTATTTTTTATGATGAAAATTCTTTTGTTCAAATTCCGATTTTCCGAAGACTTTCTTACTGGTTGCCAGAGCTGTCGGAATCGCGGCCGCGGCCCTCGGCTTTTTGTTATAAGTCGGCCGCGGATAACTCAATTCGGCCGTCCTTTGACCAAAATGCATAACTTCTTATGCTCTACAAGGCCGCCTCTTACATTGAAAAAATCCCACCGCTAGGAAGCGAGATATAAAAACGGCCTTGGCTTTTTTTCGGCCGATTCAACAGCTCTGCTGGTTGCTCTGATTTTGTTTACCCATCTTGCCATACCTTCGTCAGTGATCAGAAAAAAACCAGACGATACAATTCATATGAAGGATTGTAGTTTGATGAGAGTCATATATGTCAGACGTAGTCGTTACTAGTTTTTTAGGGCCGACTAATATGTGGAAAATGAGTTTCAAAATGAATGAAAAATATAGACCAGTAGATGAAAAATCATATCTGTCTGTCAAATCAAACAGGTATTTTTTGAAAAAGATACGGTTGAAATAAAACTCTTGAAATCCGGTTCTCCAGGAAAACAAACGATTACCCATTTATTGGTTATGTTTTCTATGAACTGATCGGATGTTCTTGCCTTTTCCTCTACATCCTACGTCTTTATGATAATAATCCCTCTGTTCAATATCTGATTTGTCGAAGATTTTCTTACTCGTTGCTATGATCCTGTTTACCCCTATTGCTAGACCTTCGTCAGTGATCAGAAAAAAACCAAAAGATACAATTCATAGGAGAAATTGTAGTTCACTGAGAGCCACAAATGGCGGACGTGGTTTTTATTAGTTTTTTTTAGAGACCGGTTACTTCTATTTTCTCATTTCCTATCGGATAATATTTGGTTTTGACCGTTTTCATGGCATTTTGGAATTGAATTCAATCTTTCATTGAAAAATAATTTGGAAATCGGAAAAAGAATGAATATTTCCAATACAAAATAATACAAAAATGATGTTTTTGTAGGAAGATACGGTTTTGACTGCACTTCCCGGACTACCTGTTCTCATGATTTTTTCGCCACATACTTACTGTCAGTTTTTCCCATTTTGAATTTCCTATTTTTAAAGGGTTTCTTACTGGTTGCTCTGATTCTGTTTACCCGTATTGCCAGACCTTCGTCAGTGATCAGAAAAAACCAAACGATACAATTCATAGGAACAATTGTAGTTTGCTGATAGTATCTCACGGCAGACATGACGGTTGTTAGTTTTTTAGAACCGGTTACTTCTGTTTTCTCATTTCCTATAGGATATTATTTCAGTCTGATCATTCTTCAATTTTTCCTTGGAAATTTTCAGAGCTTATTGAATATAGTTTTTTTATAGATCGCTCTAAAACTTTGTCAGAAAATGAACTTCTTCATCGAAACAATTCTTAATGGAAATTCAAAGATACCCGTCGAATCTGAACTTCGAGTTCCAAGCTTCCCGGCTGCACACCCAATAATTCGACCAATTCCAGTTTATCCTCGTAAGTGCAGGAAAAACATTTTTGATACCAGGGTTCACTTAACTCGTATTTTTAGCCCACTTCCGCCAAGGAGTCGAACAACCACCTCTGCGAACAAGTTATTTTTCTCCAGCTGAACTGGCACAATCAGCAATCCTCTATTCCGTGGCGAACCAGCTCTGTGGGGCTCCACCACCACTTCCAGTCCACTACAATCAGCATGATACTACTCTCAATAGTATTCTAAGGATGCAGTCAAAAATCGAAAAGATGACCACAGTAGATGGTGCGCCGATTACAGGTAATTATGGAAATTTGCCAGAAATTCTTGAAAAAAAATGTTGGCCGACAACTTCAAAGCATTTTCTCCTCAACCCTTCATGATTTGAGATTATATACAAAGCAAGCAACAAAAAAAACCTGTGAAAACTCCAAAAACTTTCAAATTTCCAGGACTTTCTTCCAATCTTCCGCTCGGGTTTCCAACGTTCCAGTATCAAGGTAAGTATGAAAAACGCGTTCTTGTTTTGAGCAAATAATACTTTTTTTTTAGAAATTCAAAACGTTGGAACAACATCAAATGCTGACCATGGCATGAGCAATCCGGTTCCACCAGTCGTGAATGGTCACGATTCTCCGCCAGGTGAGCACAATATAGCGCCACACATCTTCCGAACTTCTAGGAAATCTAACTGATTTGATGAACTTATCTAGATTCTATGAGAATGAATGATTTTTTAGGCACTCCTACACCTCCAAACAACACTGTCCTCTACCAAAAAGCTAAGGCCCATGTTGAGCAAACTTCAATTTGCCGGGACCCCCGCCTGAAGCTATATACTGACTCTCAACAAAAACTCTTCTTTGATCCATCATGTTACCAAGTACCCCAATTTGTCCGGAGAGACCACCCCACCGCACGATGGCTGTTTGAGAATCATATTAGGAAAACAGCTGAACGAAAGAAGCCCAAGCGTAGCGATTTCGGTAAGTTCGACTTGAATGGGAATCTACAGTAACCTGAAATTTTTTCAGAGGAAAAATGGAATGAGCTCACCGAAGAGGAGAAACAGGAATGGAAGGATCTCGCGCATGAAGCATCTGCGGAGAGAAATTACCAAATTCGCTCAAGATTCATTATTCAAAAAGGATTAGAGAACAAGACGAGGAGGAAAAACGGGCGACCTTCAATCAACGGGTTTAGAGTTTAGAACAGGTTATTTCTAGGATTTTACTAGGCTAAAGCAGATGAATAAATGAATTTTAACATAAAAAAAAACTTCGAAAGCAAAATATATACGAAAATCGAGATGCATGCATCACTACCTCTTTTCCCGGGGTAACACAGCTTATCCTTCTTCCGTTGCCCCTCTTTCCTAGGATATTTCGTACCTATTAATTATAATCCTGAATGCTCCCCTGCCCTTTAATCCCAGGTTTCAATTTCCTTCTGCTCTTACCTTGCAATACGGAGGGGAGACCCCTTTCTGTGTCTCTTTGTCTTATACGCTATTTCTCCCCAGGCACAGCCTCCACTGTCGTTGCTGCGTTGCCCTCCCGCTTTTGAATGTAGGGATGATGATGCGGGAAAGGGCAATGATGATTCAAAGGAAGACGCGGGAAGGAACCGCGGGGACTAGAAAATAATGGCCTCGAAACTGTGTGTACTTCACTGGGAGGTATTCTTTCGAGATCGATTTTTTCAGATTTCTCGGAAGTTCGCGATGGAATTTTTTTATTTTGGTTTTTAACTTTTTTTTGTTTTTTTTCCTCGCATTTCATTATTTCGAAAATGTGAAAAATGAAATTTTCAGACTTTTGTCAAAATGGTGAGGGAGAAAAATGTAAGTCAAATCTTTGTACCAACTTTGAAAAACCAAAATTTTGCAGAAAAATCCCATCAAACTAGATGCGGAACCGGTTCCTGAGCTGGTAAGAGAGGTGGAACTTACGATCTTAGCTGAGCAATCTAATTCAGAAGCAATATTGGTAATGTAAAACCTGTAAACTTTAAGAAAAAATCGACTTTTTTTAGATGGACGTTTCCAAATCAGAATTAAATTCAGAAACCATAGCTCACCAATTTTTCAAAACAATTTGGAGAGGACATATTCCGGTGGAGGCCACAGACTCAAACTTTTTTCCTATGGAATGGGATGCAAAAGAGGTGAGTTCTGAGAATCTCGAAATTCGAAAAATCGGAACAAAAAATATTATTTTAGCATGCCCATACTATCAGGCTAAATCTATTTAGACAAAACCCGGCAGACAGTCCTTCTCAATCTAATCGAGAAGATCCACGGAGTCGTCGAAATCAGAATAATGCGGTGAACTCAATAAATGTGATCCATGGAGTCAAAAAATTGATCAAGGGAAAAGTAAATGTTCATAGTTTTGCTCTTAGAAAATCTAGTTTTCCAGAAAAACTTCCGCAAAACTACACCGGTGCCATTACGACATAACTTGTCCAATAATGTTGGTCTACGCGAAATCACATCGGAGTGTTTCGATGATTTGAAATTGGTAAGCTTTTGGTTCTGTTGTAGAACAGGGGTCTGATAGAGATTTTGAAAGAGAAAAAAAATCGTATTTTTTATTTAAGAAAAGATTCCATATCGACTGTCATTTCAAGAAGAAAATGAAAGAGTACGTAAACAACAATCTGGACATCAACGGACACACTGGAAATTCGGAAAGACAGCTGCGATCAGAATTTCTCGACCAGCAAATAGAAAACTGGTCACCAGAGTGTTTGAATGAGATCACTAAACAACTCCTAAGCTCTGATCAATTTTTCCCATTTTTCCGCCGGAACACAATGAAATATAATATACCGACAGCTGTTGTAAGTATCACGACTAGATTTCGAATTTTAAAAAGCTGGAACTTTTTACAGCTAGCAGAATTTTTCAAGAAGTATGCAAGACGGTTCCCTCTCAAAGTGAATTCGAAAGTTGGTCATTTTTACTTATGTACCGGAGAAATTAAGTGGTTCCCCAGAAAAATCCCTTCTATATTGAAAAAGTCTTATGGAATCAGCACGCGACCACAGGACCGAGTTGTTTGGAGAAAAATGAGAAAAGGGTACGCGTTGGGAACAATGGACGGATTTGGTACAGAGAAAGCTGTGGCTGTGTAAAAAATGGTGCGAAACAATCAAATCTCATTTATTAGTATTTTTAAGTAACTTTTGAGTCATTGTTGATATTTTTTTGTCGTTTTCTAGTAGATTCTGAATACAGATGAGAAACAAGATGAGAAACAAAAGTCATTGACAGATGAGGAAAAGTGGAAAAATATCGCAAATCAAGCTTCTTAAGAAAGGAACCATCAAATTAAGTTGAATTTTCTCAGAAGAAGAAGCATATACATAGATAAAGAAACGAAGAAAAAGGGCTTAGAGTGTGTAATGGGTTACTGTAGATTTTTATTCAGTTTACCAGAGGTTATATAAGACGTTGGTTACTTATTTGAATGACTTCTAACAAAAATAAAACCTCAAAATAAAACAATTTTCGAAAGATTCGAAAACCAAAACTAAAAATATGCATCACTACCTCTTTTCCCGGGGTAACGCAGCTTATCCTTTCTCTGTTTCCTCCTACTTGCATACCTATTAATTATAATCCTAAATGCTCCCCTGCCCTTCAAGGTTTCCAATCCTAGGTTTCAATTTCCTTCTGCTCTTTACCTTGCAATACGGAGAGCAGACCCCTTTCTGCTTCTCTTCGTCTTATACGCTCTTTCTCCTCAGGAATCCACTGTTGTTACCTTATGCTGCGTTGCCCCATGATGCGGGAAAAGATGCGGGAGAAAAATTTGAAAACAAATGCGCGCGGAGAAATCGGGATAATGACCTTCAAACTGTGTGCAATTCATTAGAAGCTATTTTTTATCGAAGGTTTTTTTTCAGATTTTTCAAAAAGCTTGGAATTATCTTATTTTGAATTTATTCGTGTTTTTTTGTAAATTTTTACATCAGGCAATGCTTTATTTTATCCCATTGTTCCTCTTCTAAACCCTTCTGATTTCGATATTCCAGACGAAAACCCAAAATCTACATCTTTGCTCTCTGGAAACTTTGTCAAAATGGTCCGAGAGAAGAATGTAAGTCTAAACTCGAATACAGCTTCAGAAATACGAAATTTTTCAGAAAAATCCCATCAAATCCGTACCGGAATCTCTTAACTTGGTTCCAGAGCCATTAAAAATCGAGGAGCCCACTCAATTGGATTCGACGTCAAACTCAGTGGCACAATCAAAATCTGGACAAAAACTGGTATGATTTTTTTGAAAAATATCAAAGTATCAATAAAAAATCAACAGTTTTCAGATGGAAATTTCCAAGTTAGTATTGAGCTCCAAAACCACAGTTCAGGATTTTTTGACGACTCTTCGAAATGAAGGGTTTGCGGCGGAAACTGTTAGGATACACTCCTTATTAATGGAACCGGACATGAAACAGGTAAGCTTGCACTGAATTTCAAAAATCGAATTATAAGAATACTGTTTCAGGGTAACTATTCCGGCTTGTCAAGATCATCACGGGTCCAGCCAAAAAGTACTGATTGTGAGACTCGCTCAAAAAGTCGAAAAGATAAAAAAGTCGTCGAAATCAGGTCGATTCTATCAAATCAAAATACAGAAAAACGGTAAATTCAGGGTACTTTTTTTCTCTCAAAATCTCCTTTTTAAAGGAGGACCGAAGGGAAAAAATAGACCATGTCTCATTTGGAAATCTCTTCTATATATTAGGTTGTTCCGAAAGTAATATACTTTTTTGAAAAACTTCTAAAAATCTTTCTCAAGTAGACTTTTCGATCTAACTTTTTTCCAGTTATTGAACATGTATCTCGTACACAAAACTGGAATAGGTACTGTTGTTCTGTCTCTCCTAAGAGAAGACAGCTGATTATAAAAAGAACGAGCGTTTTTCGTAGTATTCTTTCGAACGATTCTCATACTCACTCCAGAGAAGTTAGAGTTCCGGAAAATATGTTTTATGACAGTAAGTTGAAGTGGCAATAGCACTATAAAATAATTTGTTTCTATCTGACTTGCAGAGTTATATGTGCGATTTTTTCGAAAAACCTCAAAAACGACTTCGACTCAATTATTTTGTTAATGAGGAGAGATGAGACAAGGAAACAAAAACTATTTGAAGTGTACATCATTGGTGATAATAAAAACCAATATTAAAAGTTGACTTGGTTCGAAAATTTTTTTCAACCACGACGAATTTCGGTTTTTTCTCAAAACGGCCAAATTATGCCTGTTTTTGTGGTCCTTGTGGTTTCGGCCTGGATGCACCTAGATCTAAATAAATTTTTTGTGTAATCGAAGGACTGCTTGACTGCAAAATAAAACAGGACTGAAACCGGAACAACTGCTGGAAAGGCATGAGCCGACCGTAATGAGACCGAACGTATTTTAGCGCATCTCATTGGAACTCATAGCTCAGTCAATTGATGAATTTAAATTTCCACCTTTTGCATGTTTTGAGCACTAATCAGGTACCAACCTGACGCAAAAAATCAGATCACAATATATCTCATAACGAAAGATATTGGTAGGGCATAAAAAAGTATATTACTTTCGGAACAACCTAATACTAAGCGGCAAGCTCTGTCTGTCTGTGTGTGTGTGTGTCCAGCGCTTATCACTGAATAACTTTTGTGCCCCTCGACCGTTTTCTATCATATTTGGCACATGGTCATGGGTCCCCGAGCGCTTCAATTCTATACCGTTTGGAGCTTGGGTTACTGTAGGATTACGGTAGCTACAGTAATCCGAGCTCAGAATCAAATCTAAAAACGGGTTCAGAGTGCCCAGAATTGTTCCATTTTTTGCATGTACTATCTAAGGGACCTCAATAGTACACCATCAAAAAATGGTGGAGATTACTGTAGGATTACGGTAGTTACGGTACTCCGAAAACTCAACTGGCAAGCTCTGGATGGATAACCTTCCAGAACATTCTCCTTCTTTCCAGAAACTTCAAGAAACTCTCAGAACTTCCAGAGACTTCTAGAACCTTCCAGAACTTCCAGAAATTTCTAGAAACTTCCAGAAACTTCGAGAAACTTCCAGAGCTTCCAGAAACTTCTAGAATTTTCCAGAACTTCCAGAAACTTCTAGGAACTTTCTGAATATCCAGAAACTTTCAGAAAATTCTAGAAACTTCCAGATACTTCTAGAACCTTCCAGAACTTCCAGAACTTTCTAGAATCTTCCAGAACTTCCAGAAAATTCTAGAAACTTCCAGAACTTCTAGAAACTTCTAGAAACTTCCAGAACTTCCAAAAGCTTTCAGAAACTTCCAGAAGCTTCTCGAAACTTCCGGAACCTTCCAGAGCTTCCAGAAATTTCCAAAAAGTTCCAGAAACTTCTAGAAACTTCCAGAAACTTCCAGAGCTTCCAAAGCTTCCAGAAACTTCCAGAAACTTCCAGAAACTTCTAGATACTTCCAGAAACTTCCAGAGCTTTCAGAACTTCCAGAAACTTCCAGAAACTTCTAGAAACTCCTAGAAACTTACAGAGCTTCCGGAACTTCCAGAAGCTTCTAGAAGCTTCCAGGGCTTCCAAAAACCTTTGAACTTTAATTTCCCCCAGACTGTTTTCAAATTCGAATTCCCGCCAAAATGATTCAAAATTTGAATTCCCGCCAAAATGATTCAAAATTTGAATTCCCGCCAAAACGTTTTCAAATTTGAATTCCCGCCAGAAAGTTTTCAAATTTGAATTCCCGCCAAAATGATTCAAAATTTGAATTCCCGCCAAAATGTTTTCAAATTTGAATTCCCGCCAAAACCTTTCGAAATTTGAATTCCCGCCAAAATGATTCAAAATTTGAATTCCCACCAAAATGATTCAAAATTTGAATTCCCGCCGGAATGTTTCGGAGTTAGACACTCCCGTCTAAATGTTTGAGAGTTTACCTACATGAAAAATGGAGTATTTGAATATCTACAGTATGAATTTCAGTTCAAATTTTTTTTTAAAATTATTTCGTTTTTCTCTACTTCTCGCACTATCTCATAGTGTTCCAGAAGCTTCCAGAAAATTCTGGAACCACCGGAGCTGCCTATATAAGGCGAGATTTTTCTCATTTGAGTCATTTTTCTCAATTCTTCCGGATCAAATCGACATGGTTAAAAGCACTCCCAAGCGACTACCAAGTACTCCTTCTTCATGGACCGGACGCCTGCGAGCTAGGACAGCCAAGACCAGTACTCAACATGTAACTGAAAAGCCTGGAAGCATGTTCCTATTGTTTATGGGAGCACCTTCTGTCTGATGATACTTGAATCTTTAATTGGTTTCTTTCAGGCAATGGCAACTTCCAGCAGCTCTGATTCAATTCCAGTTGAGCGCCGACGACCCGATGCGGAGAGGAGCACTTACAGAGAGGTAAGATATGCATCCTGGAAACAGTCATCGGCTCAATTGATCAACTACTCGAAGATGCACTGAGAAGTCTCTTTGGAACTAACTCTTATTTTTCAGGTGGTGGTACCGTCAAACACTCCGAAAGCAAACCCGGTCAAGCTCTCTGAACACTCCAGGCTGTCTGCTAAAAAGACTGCAGAAGCTTTGAGGAAAGCCCTCAACCGTCTCCATGAATCAGAAGACGTGAAGAAAAAGAGGAAAACTGTCAATGCAGCTCGAACTGCCAAAAAACGTTCAGAGGAGACAGCGAACGACAGAAAAAAAAGATTGGCGTCGAACAAAGCTCAGACATCCAGAGCACGTGCAAAAGAAACTGATGAGGTTGCTGCTGCTAGAAGAGCTTCAAACGCAGCCAGTACCTCAAGATCCCGTGCAGAAGAATCCGACGAAGTTGCTACTGCAAGAAGAGCATCGGACGCAGCCAATAAATCGAGAGCCCGTTCAGAAGAGAGTGATGTTGTCAGAGCTGAACGGCGCAAACAAGATGCACATCGAAAAGCCATCACCAGATCAGAAGAATCACAGGAAACTTCAAATGCCAGACGATGTGCTGATCGTCAGAGACATGCTGCTCCGACAAACCAACAACAATACCTTGGATTGGCGAGACGAGACGCTCCAGTTAAAGAACATTATCTCGGGCAGATGTCAATCCAGTGCTCATCATGCAAAGCTTTACACTATCAAGACGAATTACCACAAAGCAAAGAATTCAACACATGTTGTCGTCATGGATTGGTGGATCTCCCCATGTTCGAGAATTTCCCACCAGAGCTTCAAGACCTTTACGTTGGGTCAACCCCGGAAGCTACTGAGTTTCGTAAAAACTTGAGATCTTACAATAACTCACTGGCCATGGGATGCACAAAAGCCAAGTTGGATGTACCAAAAGGTGGACCATACTCTTTCCGCATTCATGGCCAAGTCTATCACTTGATCGGACCCCTCCATCCAGCTGAAGGAGAAGAGCATGTTTTCGCTCAGGTGTTTATCTTGGACACGAAAGAGGCAGCTGACGAACTTGCCAACCGAAAAGTCAACCGTACTTGCTCCAAAGAAGTCTTCAAATTATTGATTGATATCCTTGAGAAGTACAACCCCTTCGTGAAATCATTCAAGATGATGCGTGAAAAAGAAGAGGAAGAAGAGATGATGGCCAAGGCCCAAAACAGAGAACTGAAAGAAGTAAAAATGGTTTTTCGACAAGGAAAGCAATTCGACCCAAATAGGTAAGTCTACCTATGAGTACAATGATGATATTCCAGTTTCGAGTCTCACAAATCTTATGGAATATCATTTTAAAAAAGACAAGAAAAGATGAGTCTAATTAATTAAATTTCAGGTACCAGATTCCGACAGCCAACGAGGTTGCAGTAGTTTTTGTTGGAGACGAATATCAAATTCCGGGACGACGGGAAATCACTGTCTACCAGAGACCCACCGGAAAACTCCAGAATCTTTTGGATATTGATAAGGAGACCGATCCACTCTGTTATCCACTCCTCTTTGTCGATGGAAGATATGGTTGGCACCTCGGCCGTAAACGTAGAAAGGAGTCTGGAGATGGCGAGGAGAAAATGAGCACACGTGAATTTTACTCTTACTATCTCCATGTCCGACCCCAATTCAGCCCACTCTTCTATGCCAAGAAGCTTTTTCAACAGTACTGTGTGGATGTATGGACCAAGATTGAACATGAACGTCTTAACTTCATCTTGAAAAATCAGAAGCAGCTCAGAGTTGAATCACTACACGGATTGATGGAACATGTAAGCGGAGAAGAAGGAGGACCATGTGGACAACGCATTTTCTTACCAAGTTCATTTTCCGGATCTCCACGGGACATGGTAGCCCAATTTCAAGATGCTCTAGCAATTGTTTCGAAATTCGGCAAACCAGATCTGTTCATCACTCTTACCTCCAATCCACACTGGAAGGAAATTGAAGAAGCATTGATTTCTGGACAGTCAGCAATCGATCGACCAGATGTCATTGCCAGAGTTTTCAAACTGAAAGTTGACGAAGTGAAAAAGGACATCTTTGTTAGGAAGGTCTACGGAGAAGTGGCCGCATGGGTCTATGTAGTTGAATTTCAAAAGCGAGGACTTCCCCATATCCACATGCTAATTATTTTGAAGGATAAATGGAAGTTAAAGTGAGTTTTGCAATCTTCATCAATATTTTTGGAAAAAACATGTTTTTCAGAACTGCAGCCGACATTGATTCAATTATTTCTGCTGAACTTCCAGACAAAGATGAAGATCCGGAGCTGTTTGAGTTTGTCTCTACAATGATGATGCATCGCCCGTGTGGAGCATACAATCCAGAAGCTTCTTGCATGGTTAATGGAGTGTGCACCAAACGTTACCCAAAGGAGTTCTGTGAAGTGACTACAGTTGGCGCCGATGGTTTCACCAAATATCGTCGCCGCAACGATGGGAGGACTGTTCGAGTAAAATTGGCAAACGGTGACTTTGTGGATCTTGACAACAGAAGTGTCGTTCCGTATAACAAGT
>GL379802.1:645660-717636 GCA_000143925.2 Caenorhabditis brenneri | reverse complement strand
ACATTGTGGATTCACGTGGCATTCATTACATCGACATGCCTGAACACTTTCAATTTGTTAAAGGAGAATGGGTCCACAGGAGGCAAGCTACCAAATCAATTGGAAGAATGCATTTTGTATCTCCAAGAGAACAGGAGAGATTTGCTCTGAGGCTTATGCTGCTGAACACCGTTGATGCCACTTCGTATGAAAACCTATTGACGGTTAATGGTCATCAATACGAGAACTTTGTGGAAGCTGCAAAAGCTGCCGGATATCTGACTGATGACTCATTTTACGAAAAGTCACTAGAAGAAGCCACAACATTCCAAACAGGCTCCCAGTTCCGCAGCTTTTTTGCAACACTCCTACTTTTCGGAGAAATCCACAACGCTGAAATACTATGGAACAAGTAAGTTTTGACAACCAAAGGCCAGTTGATGCAACATGAAAAATTTCAGATTCCGTAACGAGTTCTCAGAAGACTTCAGCTTGCATTATCCACAACAAATGGCTGAAACTCTTGCATACAACGACTTGATTGACCGTATGAATGCGATGGGAGAGAACCTGGAAAAATGGATGAAGTTGGATTATGATAGAGTGACTCCAGAGGATTTTGTCGACTACAATTTCTGTCGACAAGAAGGTCAGAGAATGCGAGAAAAGCTCTCAGCCGAGCAGGAAGAAATTGTCCGTGCAGCACTCGAAGCACTTGAGCAAGGTGGAGGCCTTATGTATGTTGATGGACCAGGTGGAAGCGGAAAAACCTTTGTATACAACTGTCTCATCCACATTCTCAACGGCATGCAAAAGAAAGTTGCATCCCTGGCTTGGGTAGGCATTGCCTCTGCTTTACTTCCCAATGGTCGTACGGTGGCTTCTTACTTCCATCTCAATGTCAAAGATGGTTGTAAATCTTCTTCTCTACATCTTCAGTCTGCCGAAGCAAAAAAATTAGCTGAACTGGATGGATTGGTATGGGACGAAGCCCCAATGAGTCCAAAAGCTGCGCTAGAAACAGTGGACCAGGTTCTTCAAGATGTGACAGGAATCAAAAAACCATTCGGTGGCAAACTTATAATTTTGGGAGGAGATTTCAGACAATGTCTCCCAGTTGTTCATAGAGGTGGAATTGAGGAGCAAGTCGCAAACTCTATCAAAAAGTCGGAGAAGCTGTGGCCGTTGTTCAAGACTTACCGACTCACAACAAATTTAAGAGTTTCCGATGGGAATGAAGAGTGGAAACAGTTAGTTTTTTGTACAACAAAGAAGAAAGTTATTATCTTTTTACAGGTTCCTGCTGGATGTTGGTGATGGAAAGTTAGGCGAAGGACCTTCAGGATTAATGGATGTACCACCGGAACTCCGGAGTCAGGGAAATTTAGCGGAAGAAATGTTTGGGTCTTTGCTTCGTAGTCAGGCCAATGCCTCAGACATTTCTCGTGTAGCCATTCTCACTCCAACAAATAAAGGAGCCCTCGAGATGAATGAGAAAGTTTTCAACATGATTCCGGGGAACTATCGAATGTACGATAGCGTTGATGAAGTTGGAGAAAAAGAAGAATCATCGGATGCCACAAACTTCCCAACAGAGTTCTTAAACAAAATGTCGCCAGCAGGCCTTCCTCCACACCGCTTAAAGCTGAAAATTGGAGCCATCGTGATGCTCATTAGAAATCTTGATGTTCGGAATGGGTTATGCAATGGTTCGAGAATGGTAGTTAAGCAGATGGGTGAACGAGTTCTTGGATGCGAGCTCATTACCGGACCAAGAAAAGGAGAGGCAGTGTTAGTGCCAAGGATCACTCTAACTTATGACACGGATATTCCATTTGTTCTCAAAAGAAATCAATTTCCTATCAGACCTGCCTGTGCAATGACAGTGAACAAGGCTCAAGGACAGACGTTTGACAGGATCGGAGTACTCCTGGACAATCCAATTTTCTCACACGGACAGCTCTACGTCGCTCTAAGCAGGACAAGGACAAAGGAAGGAGTCTGCATTTCAGCTCCAGATAATGTAATGAACAACATCGTTTTCCGTAACATTCTTTAAGTTTTCACTTCTTTTTTGTTGTTGTGTTCTTTTAATTTTTTTTTTCTTAAAACTTTGTTGTGATCTATTAACTTATTCTTTGTTAAACTTTTTGTTGTGTTTTACTAATAAATGGGAGATGGTAAACATGTTTTTCAACTGTTTCTAAAAAAGAGAAATTAAATCTACCAGAGGTCTGAACAAGTTTTTTTGGTCCCATCTTTACTTAGAAGATAGTAAATTTTTCCACGTATAATAATCACAGGCAGGAACACCGCGTTCTTTCAGTGCGCTCGCTTTTGATGTTCTGTCAAACGGGCCTTGGGTTCAAACCCAAAAGAGGTCTATGTCCTGCGTGTGAGGAGCGGAAAGACGGACATTGAGGAGCGAAGCGACGAACACTGAGGAGCGAAGCGACGAAGAAAAGGAGGTGAGCCGCCGTTAGGCGGCGCCACCGACTGGTATTCACTACGAATAACCATAAAATGATAGTATTTTTGATGAAAAGTGTCTAGTTTTCGAGTTATGATGATTCCAAAGTCCAGAACTTTTATATATCTCCCTTTTGAGCGCATGAGCGGCGTGTCGAATGGCGCAGGCGGTTGCACTTTTAGCTCACTTGAGTTCGAACCACACATACTTTTTTTTTGTTTTTCTTTTCTCGGAAAGTATTATTTGGTATTTCCCAATAATTTTCATCTCTTTTCAACTCATGAAAGTTCATTTTTCCATTCAAAAATCATCAAAAAATTGAGTGTCGTCAAATAAAATGCCAGGTCCGCAATCGCGTGTTTGCAGACTATTCTACAAACCATTCTTCAAAATGTTGACTACCGTATTCCCTTCGCTCCTCCTTTAAGGGCAAGCTTGCCAATACTCTACAGTGATTGCCGGTTTCATTACATGTCCAAAAAGAGACGAGTAAGCAACCGACACAAGACGTTTGATTTTTTTCGAAATTTTTGAGTTATATCTAACCATCTCATCATTGCCATTCACTTCTACCTTTCCCGACTTTCCATAAGCATTCTTGTTTTTCTATTAATTTAAAATTGTTTCATTTTTAGTGTTGAACTTTGTTCCTTTAAATATGAACGTAATTAATATTGAACAAAAAATCAGAGACAATAAACTATAGTCACTACTTGCCTACATTACCAAAACAACTAGCTCTTTCTTTTCCGCTTCTCACACGATTGGGTATAGACACGTGATTGTTGCAAAGTAAATGCAGACGCATCTATCCTGTCACCTTATTGGAACACATTAAGTCGACCTTGTTCAAAAAGATACGTATAAACACAACAGACGAGACGAAAGGGTGCAAAACAATGTGCGTTTGAAGGTTGTCTGTTAGTTTGGCTGACCGAGATAAAAGATCGCGGTGTGTTGATCAGTGTAAGAATTAACAAAGCAGGGGTTTGTTGTTAAATGATAGAGATCAATGTTTGTATATGAAGTCTGATCGAAATTTCCATTTGACTATTTCAAAAAAAACAAGACGAGTGCTCAATTTTTGAAACCGGAGACCAAAACCATGGATGCTTTTGAACTGTATTCGTTTTCCATGACTTTATATCATCAACTACATACTTTTCCCATTCAAACCTGACTGTCTAACTTGGCATTCAAATGTTTCATTGTCGACCACCTCTCTTCCTCAGCTCTCCTTCAACAATCCATTAACATTTGAATTTATCACCCACTTTTCTCCCATACAATGGTGTTCGATGCAGAAAAATTTCGAGCTATGCGGTTTTTAGTGAACCTCGCCCTCTTTCACATAATACTTCTATTTTGGACAGTCATATTTTGATGCAAGTTAATATTTTTGACGGTTTCTGGCTTGAAAAATCAGGAATGAGCTCATTCACTTAAGTAGAAGTTAAAAATAATTTTCATATGAGAAGATTCAAAGTTGCTTCGAATTTGAATTAGCAGAGGCGGAAATAAATGTTTGGTGTATATCGGAGTAGAATTGAAATATAAGACAGGAAATTTCGTACATGTTGCTGCTACTGTGCTGCTGGCGGAGATGGTGGACGACGTACTGGTGGTGGAACCGAGCGGCGGACAATCTCAAAATATTCCTCCATCTTTTCATGGAACCCTCTGACTTCTAATTGTAAGTCACGTGGTAAACGGAGCAGATCAATTGCACGGCCTTCCATGATCATTGTTCGGCTGGCCATTTCTTTGAGTGATAAAACTGGAATGAAAAAATACTGTGAATTTTTTTGGAAGTCGGCAAAAAATATATAGTTCAAATTCAAACTAACCTTTTGGTGTAATAACGCATTGGGTGCAAACATTGGGACTCCCTGGCTCCGACCAGAAAACAGCGTTTCCGTTCACTTCCAATTTAACTCCATCGGATGATCTTCTGGCGACCCATGGATGATGCTTGAAGGTTTTGATGTCAAAATGCTGATTTTGCAGCAAAGTTCCGAACTTTGTTGGCGTTCTCTGGAAAATAGCATGTTTTAAAAGAAAATGTGGTTAATTTCACTAATTTTAACCCTCACCTCGAAATTCATCCAAAAAACATCCACAGGAAAAGAGCATTTGTTCACAAATTGGACGGGTATCTCTATGGGATCAGTAGTCGTCGAACCCAGATTCGGAAAAAGTTCGTCATCATTGTCTTCATCAGCCATAATTATTTTTTTTCAATCAGCTGAAAAAACTACAAATCGCAATGAATCTCGGTATCTTTACAGGTAAATTCAACTTTTAGGAGAAGTAACAGATCCATAAAAGTGAGCCTTTCATATAGAATTCGCCCACCCGCCCCGCTCATCGCCCGTTTACGATCTCTTGACGCGCTGTTTGCTTGCCAATCTGTTAGCCAGTAAAAGAGAGAGGGGTCTGTACTCATTAAAACTGCCGGTCACCACTTTTTCCGTTTTTTTCCATCGTGTACACTTCCCGAACACATACACGTCCCGGCGAAGTCGACGCGACGCGCAGAGTGTGTTCACAGTTAGCAAGGACTTGAATTATTATTTTTTGAACACGCTGAATCCAAAAAAATTGGTTTTCATAGGGCTTCATTACCTAGTTTTTGGGATAATGATTGTTGAAAACATTGCATTTCACTTAATTTTAGTTTCATTTCACTACAAATATCGCATTATCTCAAAAATTAAGTGATAAAGCCCTATCGAGACTGAATTTTTTGGGCTCAGCGTGCTCAAATATTGCTTCTCTTGTAATAAAATGAGAGAAATCATAGAAAAGTCGATTTCGCCAGGCCGTGTCTTGATGAGGTCACTCGTCCTATTCCATCACTCTCTGTCTTCGTCAGTGCTATTTCTCCTCTTCACAGAGGTCATCCACAAGTATGAGTGGTGATGCGATCAATATTGACGGCCCGCTGCGTCTCTCAAAACCTTCTTCTCGTGTTTTTAGGCTTTTTGTTGCAAAGTTATAGTTTTCATTTACGCTTCTTCTTTATTTCTATGGAGAACATAATATTTATTTCAAGTTTAGGTATGATTCGTTTGATGACCTGCAACGAGAATCGCAATAATAAGAAAATGGAAACGGACGACTCGTCAATTGAAGGTAATTTTTATTGTTTGGTAGCTGACATTAGGATATTAGGATCATAATTAAAAGTGATAAATATACAAAAAAAGTGGGAAAATATAGAAAATTCAGTGGGAAAATATAGGAAAAAATTGGGAAAATATAGGAAAAAATTAGGAAAATATAGAAAAAAGTTATTATCATATCAAACTGAAATAGCATCATGAAACACTATTTTATCGAAAAACAGGGCCCGGGCCAAACTTGGAATTAAGGCCCGTTTCAGGCTCATCCTTGACAGTGGCAATGCTGCTCCCTCCGCACTTGATCAGTTCCTTTGTGACCTCATCGACGATGCAGGATCCAGGGGGATACCTTCCACATTGACATGTGCATGTGCATGATGTTCTAGAGTTGTTTTGAAGTAGTTTCATGAGTACCTGAAATCTTTTAGTTTAGTTATTTTGCGCAGTCTGGAAATTAACTCACATCCTTAGGGACAGTTACCATCTGTGCATTCGATTTTTCTAGTTGATTCAAAAGTTTGTAATTAGCCGGGATCTCTTTTGGTATGAAAGGAATGCCCAATGATTTTTTGGGTCTTGGAGGTGCTACTGCTAGTGGAGGAGCAATTGGTAGCATTGGGACAGTGGAGGGTGGAGCGACATTTTGAATCACTGGTCCAACTAATTGTTGTGCAACTACTGCGGCAGCCAGCTGCAAAAAAAGTTAGGTTCACCTTTTTTCGAAAATTGCTTACCTGCTGAGCTTGAACCGCAACTTGTGCTGCGGACATCGACGCAGGAATGAGAGCACTTGGAGATAGAGGAGGTTTTGTCTCAACTGTAGGAGCAATCACAGCAACTTTGTTAGATGGTGGAGCACCTGTACGAGCAACAAAACTTGTTGAAACACAGTAATCCTTGTGATCCATTAATTCAGGATAAGAGGAACTGGCTGGGTAATCACTGGAAAATTATTATTTTTGGTCCCAGATCATTTTTGGATCCCAGAAACTCACTAATTCTGATTTGAGTATCCCATATCAGATGGTTCATCTTTGTAATAGTTGACCATATTGTACTGCTCGTTGAACTCCTCCATTTGGCGGCTACTCTCTGAAGCTTCATCGTAGCTCTTCTCACTATCATCTTCCATGGTGGCATCTTCTATAGCTTGTTTCATAGTGTCCCTCATCCGTCGTTCTCTGTTCTCCTCGACACGTTGCTTCTTTTCTACCCGAGCTTCTTCTGACATGATCCACTCTTTTTTCATACCAACCTATAAAAGTGTTGATTTATGTACATCCAAAGCTTTCGCTTACCGAAAAACACTTGGTTAGCCGACACTTTTGACAATATCGGCGCGACACCGAATTGATGTCACACTGCTCGGTGAACGGACATTTCATCTTTTTCTCATTGTAGGCGTTTCGGCGGAAGAACGCTTTACACGACTCGCAGGTGATCACGTTGAAATTGTAGCCGATCGCTTTGTCGCCGCATACTCGGCACACCTGTGATGATGATAGTATTGAAGTGGGGAAATAATGAAAGTTGAGCTAGCTTTGTCCGGAAAAAATGGGGTTGTCTATTTGACCGAGATCACGTTTGGGTGGAGGCTAGTAGAACTTCTATTGTTTTTACTGGAAACGGTTCAAGGATTGACTGTGGGCATTTCGAATCTCATGGTTCTTTGAACCAGATTACCCAAATTAGGCTCTGACAAGGAAACGTTTTTCTCACTTGGGTTAGGAATTTTTTTTAATTGGTGGTCTAAAGATGGATGCTGCTGTGAGTCGATTCTGAAATTTCCAACCCTCACTGGAGTGTCTAGAAATCTTTATCTAAAATCGCCACGTCAACAATGCATTGTAAATAAGGAGGCGGAGCCAGGTAAAGATTTCCAGACTCTCAGGCTCCAGTGAGGGCTGGAAATTCCAGAACTGATTCACAGAAGCATCTACTTTCCGACCACCAATTTATAGAAAATTCCTAACCCATGTGAAAAAAATGTTAGTATAAGCTACCAGACCGGTCTTAAAACCCATGGAACCTCACCAAACCCTTCTCAATTCCCTCTAACTCACTTTATTTGCTACCCTCTTGCTTTCCTTGTCTCCGCCATCGCTGAAAGTTGTGCTAGCTCGCTTTCTACCTCCTTTTTTCCCTCCGCCACCTCCACTTTCACTGCCACTTCCATTGCTTTGCTCTTCATCATAGAACCACTCTGAAAATTGGCCTCAATTATACGTTTTATAGAAGTTAGGAAGACTTACGATCATCTTTGACGTCAAAAACTGACATATCGGGGGCAATCAATCTCACGGTGTTACCCTGGAAAAAACAATTTAGAAAATAGTCGCGGAGAATCATCGAGAATGAGGAACGGTAGAAAATTGAAGTTGAGAATATTTGATACCGGGTCAGGATTAAAGATAAATCACACAAAAGGATTTGAAATAACGAGGTGAGAACAAAAAGGTTAACGAAAAATCAATAATGCGGCAAACATGACTGTTGTGATGAGTGGAAGGGGGGGGGGATTAGGAGACGACAGGTGGGTCGTCCCCGCCCATATAAGAAGATGAGGGGGGGGGGGAATAATGAAACAGACAAGGGAGGTAACTTACAATGTTAGTTCGCCCATTCAGAATTTTCTATGAATTTTAGACCGACCATATTTGTCCCTCTTTGAACAAAAAACATAGTTAAAAGGGTCAATACTGCCTTTAAAAAACTTCGATGTTTCATTTTCAAAATTTTTTTCAAAAAAAATTCGAGTCTTATAAAATGTTTGAGTTGCCGTGAGCCCACACTGATGGTATCATTGAATAATGCCGCATTCCAATCAGTTTTCTGAAAATGCATTAATTTATAAAAATTGGGAGTTTTTTGTGTCTCAGATCCCTTCACTGAGCTGGAAGCACACTCTGCAGCATTTTTTGTGCCAGTGCCTCTCAAAAATGCGTTTTTTACCCAACATTACCCTGATTGACTTCCCCTTATTTTTATGATTCTTTCTGTTAGTCCAGTTTCTTGAATAGTGGATCCAATGAAAGCAAGACGAGCACCTTTCTGTATAGTTTATACTTTTTCTGTCTTCTTTCTTTCCTCTCTTGGCAAACTTTCCCCGTTGCACATTTTACCCCCCTTCTTCTGATCTCCGCCTCTTTCTTCCCTGGGCTGGGACAGACGATCCTTCATCATTTTTGCTTCTGCGAGGAGAGGTGACCTCCTTCTCCTCCCCTCTTTTCACAATTCTTTTTTCTCTTTACATTTTCCCCTTATTGTATCAGAATGTAGACCGCTTCTTAATTTTTATCAAACTTTGCAGCTTCACAACACAATGCTCAATCACCGTTCCGAAGACTAAGTGCGGTTCTGAGGATTCGCACTATCAGAATTTTATCCACGCTGTCAAATGGAAAGGAACTTACACGGAGAAGTCAATAATTCGAAACACGTATGTTACTTTTTAATTTTTCCAAAAAAAAAATCGGAATGCTTAACTGAAACATGACAGTATGGATTCAGCTGACAGTGTGGTTAAATCGGTCTTTCTGGGTTTCGATAGACCATTTTCTCTGCTGATATTGGTGAAACACTCTTTGCCATTTTTCATCGATTATTCATATAACTGATCTTCATGTAACTGACTCAGAGCAATAAGTTCAAAAACGTTAGGTTTTTTCTCATATAAGTATTTTAGAAAAAATTTCAAAGTCTTCAATAGCCACATTTATAGGTTGTAGTGAGAAAAGCAAGCAAGGAAATCTGAATGAGATGTGTGGAAAAAATTCTTCAAGCTCAAGTACCCTCAATTGTTCTGTTTAGTGACGTTTCACCCAAGAAAACCATGGAAAAACTATCCAAATTCCTATTTTCCGGGTATGGCGCGTTTTCTCCTCGTAAATCGACATCGTTGCAAAACCTCAGCAAATAAATGTGTGTGCCTTTAGTACTTCGTTTCTCTGTAATCTCTCACTCTTTCTCTCGGACTTGTGATTGCAATAGAAATCGTTTCAGTATGAAAAATGTGCGCAAAGTGAAAGCCTCGCAAAAACTATTATTCCGTTAGAGATACCTATTCCCTTACTTCTTCTCATTTTCTAATTCTGTGGAATGGATACAAAGTCTTGCAAGCTCAGATGCCAATTGTTCATCCGGTTTGTGATGCGTCTCCAGCAATCGACTATTTCTTTTATCCGAAGTTTATGCAATGGAAATGGATGATTTGTCATTTGAAAGTGAGTTTTACTTATTGGTAATTGTAGACAAGATGGGGATCGAGCGTACAGGAAAAACTCAAACAGTTTTTCGAAGAGTTTTGGAAGATTATTTATTTATTCAGCCTCCGAAAATAGCTCTTCAACAATATTTTTCAACCACATTTGAACTGGCTGATCATAATTTTTTAAAAAGAACGTCGTTGTGCATGTCATTATTCTTGGCACATCCAACAGTAAAACTCGACAATTGAGAAAACAACGTTCATTGAATTTTCAGAAACTATCCACATGCCCCATACACCAGGGACGCCTCGTTCGACATCGACATGGCTGACTTTTACCAGCGCGAAGAAGGTTAGTGAAAAAACTTCAAAAAATATGCGAAAAGTGAAGTGAATAAAAAAAAATTACGGACTTCCAATCAGTTCTGTCGCTCGATGTCGTGCTAGTTTTTTTCATAGGCATCCATTGGGGCCATCAAAAACTAGTGCTCCATTGTTGTTGTGCAGCATAACAGTTGTCCAGTAAACTGTTTACATCAAAAATAAAGAGAACAGCCTAATATGAAAGCTCTCTGCTTGTCTGAACCAACCTGATAAAATACGCTCACGAGATTATAAATTCTTGCTAGCGTGTTTGTCAGTACATTCCTACTTGTTTCTTTGTAGGATTTCCATCTCGTATCTTGTGCAACTTCGACTAGAGCATTTCGTCTGAGTTGCTGTGTGTATCTCGCAATATAACCGCCTGACCGGTGGCATTTTCGGGGTTGTGCTGTGCCGCAAATGTGTTGTCCTGTCTTCACGTGGAAATTCCCGTTGGCCAAGAGGCTAGGCTACAGGGCTCGCTGCTAACGCTTACTCTCTTGTTTTGTTCGACAGTATAGCGGGGGGATTGTTGATGTGTGTATCCCCGTTGTCTCGACTGCTAGTGATGGGTCAATCGGCAAAGAGGTCAAACGCCTTCTGTTTTTGCCAACGCAGAGCGCAATGGATGCTGTGCGCACCCCGTTCTATCTGCACCAGTGTTCTCTCTTTCCGTGTTCGTCGCTTGTAGTGTGAGCATCCCTTGTATCGCTCCACTATAGTTGGGAATTTTCGGCAGGCCCGATCGGTTAGGAAAGAAATTTTTTGGAAGAGTTTAGAAAATTGGTTCAAGATTTCTTCCGAAAATGTTCAATTTTTTTTCAAAATCATTCATCAACGTTCACTATTTTGATTCAAACTATCAGTGGTTCAGCCTGCACTTCTGCTCATTCCAATCCAAGGCAAATGATCTAAAAATCCAAGCCGCGCTTCCTCTCTCTCTCTTCCCTTTGTAAAACTCAAAATCATTTTTCAAACCTCCCTCTAAAATCGGTCTCAGCAGCGCGCGTTTGCTTCCATAGTGTTTGGTTTGTCCGGTGTGTTTGCATGTTAGCGTGTTCCTATTCGATCGACTTTCTTCCTTTTTTCAGGTTTGTGTTTTTTTCGTTGAACAGTTCAAATCAAAACCACAATCATTTCAAAAAAATATCGCTGACAATCATTTCAAATGATTCGTTTTGAAAATACTATTGCTTAGCAGTTACTGAAAGTTTTTGTTTCAGGATACGAACATAGTCGCAACTGTAACCAGCATTATCAAAACTCAACAAACCTTCCAGCTCCACAAAATGTTCAATCACCATTTCGAAAACTCTATCATCACTGTCGTTGGATTGAGGATTGCAGTACCGGAAGTGCTTCATAACAACGTCGAGTGGGAAGGAAAACATGCGTAGAAGCCAGTACTAATTGTGGTGACGTTTTTTTTTAATTGAAATTCTACACTAGAAAAGCTCAAGCATGACAGAATGAGTTCACCTGAGTAAGCGGTCAAGTTGGTCATTCTCAGCTCTAATGGACCGACTTCTCTGTTGATTTGGGTGAAAAACTGTTTGCTCTCCTTTTCATTAGTAATATTGCTGCAATAGAAACCTTTGCTTCATTGGAGTTAAACAATCTACGTAGAATGCATTGATTTTTGCCAAATATATTTGTATGAATCCGAAATATTCAAGCTCACACTCGATTTCTTTTTTCTTGTTATCATCTATTAGTTTCAAACTGATATTGTGCTACAAGAATTGAGAAAAAATAGTTTTTGATATAACAGTTCATACAAATTTACAAGAAGAATAATCCAATTCGTCACTGTTTTGTGTATAGCAATCAGAAACAGCTCAACACATGAAAAAGAAAAGCATGCTTTCTCAATCTGTGTTGCGGAAAAGAGACAAAGTGACTAGACTGCGGTGTGTGGTAACGTAGTGAGCATTTGTTCAATTTTGTGGGTGGGTGCCCGCAAAAAATCATTTGTTGTCCTTCAAAAGATTCGTGTTATTTTGAAAAGAACAGAACATGTGCGCGTGTCATCAGGAAGCATACAACCTTTGAGATACTAACTGTGATGATGAAGGTCGTTTTTTACCAAACAAAAACAAAGCGACGTTAAAAGTTTGAAAAGAAGTAATAAGGATCTCTATTATGTTAGATAGATTCTATCAACAGTTGTGTTGAATTATGTTTAAATTATTGCATTCATAAAGTATTCAGGGAACTACGGGTAGCATGGCAGATTGAAAACACAATCTGGGGACAAAATTTGGATAAATTGCTGAATCAAACTTCTGATCGGAACTACAATTTTTTTTGGCATTTTTCGTTCTGTGTTGACCTAATGAAAAATGTTGTTTTCTTTTTTTTTTGCAGGAATAATTGATTTTCACGTTTTCAGAAAGTTGTTATAAAAAGTAAAACATTACTAACAATTATAGCAAACATCATAAACAAAAACTGGAAACTTGAAAAAAAAAATTTCATTCAGCGGTAAAATAACAAAAATGACAACGCATTGTGCCTCGGTTTTCCAGATTGCAGTTATTTGAACTAGAAAATACGATTCTTCTGCTTATCCGAAAGACGTAAAACATGGACTCAACTATGATTCAAGAATTGTATCTGATGTTCAAATTGATGCCACACTCTTCTGGTCGCTCGTTTCTTCATTCAAAAATGGGTTTTTTTGTTTGTTTGAACTGAGCAAGATTAGCCAGTTTTGAAACTTTTAACATAATTTTTCCACGAATTTCATTTTTTTTCTTAGATCCGAAAAAAAGAAGAAAACCTACTCTAGAAACTCAAGTTCTAAAAAAGAACTCCAAAAAAACGAACCTCATTAAATTGGTCAACACTGATTAGTTTCTTGGGTTGAATGCAAAAAAGAAGAGGGTGGCGTAATGTCTTTTGCACGGAGTAGTATGACTCGGAAAAGCTCATGAATTCACTTGAAATTGTCATATATGTTCAGTTTTTTTTTTGAATTCTTAGTTCTTCACCTTTTACTCTTGCCTACAATCGTTCTCACGTTGTACTTACTTCAATTGTTTTATGGTTTAAATGATTATAAAAATGAGATGGCTGAAATCATGAATCACATACACACAGATGCACTAATTATGAGAATCACATGATCAGGATTACAATTCACTATTTACTACTTTTTCTGAGTACGTGTTTCCTGATTTAGAAACTCAAAGTATCAAAATTCACTCATGAGGTGAGGTAAGAGTTGACTAATTATAAGGTAACCTATGTAATGTGCGCTCTCCGATGCTGCCTAGTCTGTTGGGAAATGTATCTACGAGGGGAAATGGAAGAAAACAGGAATAGTTTTCAAATGAGTCACAAAACAACTCAAATAAAAATTTATAGAGATTCCACATTGTCAAACTTCTTTTTTTTCCTAATTTTATCCTCTACAGATTTTCAAGCCGATTCCAATTGTATACCTTTGTCAAACAGATTCCTAGAAATCGAGAAATTTTCCCTTTGCGTCCTATGTGAAAAGTTGTGGGCACAAAAAAGGCGTCAAGATATTTCTTGCACATCATTTGAAACTTGATGATTATGAGAATTACACAAACCTGGAATATTGAACTTTTGAATTTTTTTTTCGCTGGGATTGATGAAAGAGGGGTCTAGCTTAAGGGATTCGGAGATGCAGACTATGTGTTTTGTTTTTTCCAACCATCACATGGAAAGTGTGCGAAAGCAAACGGATAATGAACATTCAAATTAACATTACGTTGACACGTTTTAAATGTTAATGGGCACAGTGCCTGATTGCAAGGTGAAAAGTTTATATCAAATTCATAAAAAAAATTTTGAGTTTTTCAAGGGATTGGTACTCAACATGCATAAAATCACAACGGCTAAAAGGAAAAGATTGAAAAAGAGATTTTTTATGTATTGTTCGAGATAAAGCTGGAAATTTGTGATTCAGTACTATCGAGGATGTTCTGAATTTCATATATCTTTTCAAAACTCCTCCATTTTTACAAAAATGAAAGCGACGGGATATGTTTTCTTTTTTCGGTTAGTGAATTTGTTGTGAAAACTGCAACGAGGTGACCTTGGAAAGCTAGGTAAATTGGAAGCTTTCTTAGGTTCGATATGAAGAGAATGTCAGATTTTTAGAATTTTGAATTACTTAATTCACGATCTCGGCCGAGATACTGTCTATATTTAATTTTCGGCTGTTTTTGACTCCTTGGTACAAACAAACTCGAAATTAAACAAGCTAGTTTTCATTCTGGAGGTTAACAAGATTTAGCCTTAATCTGTTACTTGCGGTGTTAACTGACAGCCGTTAAAGTAGACTTTCGGGATTTTCACTAAGATCAGTTCATGTTCTCCTAGAAATAATGTATCAAAAATGGATACCAATTCTAGAAATTTTATGCTTTTTTTTTCGAAAATCTTTGTTTTTTAATTCAAGTTTTCATCAAATCACTATTTTTCTCAACAAAATTGTATGTAATTCTGAACTTCAAAACCTCATAAAATCTACCATATTTTCTTATATCGCTAACTATATACTTTCCCTATTCAAACTCCAGACTTTCTTGCTTTTCATTCAAATGTTTCATTGTCGACCACCATCTCTCCTCAGCTCTCCTTCAACAATCCATTAACATTTGAATTTATCATCTCTCGATCGCCCACTTTTCTCCCATACAATGGCGTGTTCGATGCACGTCCTTTTTTTTGTTTGCGCTTCCTCTCTCGTTTTTGACTTTATTCGCGTTTTAGTTTATATACATGTGTTATTCCGAAATACCATTCTCCGTTTTCTTACACCTCATTCGTTTTTTTATGTTTCACCCGTTTGATGGACTGCATTTTTATTGTTTTGCAGTTCGGAGCTTTTTGACGTTGGAGCAAAGTTGTCGGAGATTCGAGAGACTGTAACTAGGTCAGTTTTTTTTTCTTTAAAGCTTTGAGGTGGTTTCTGTGCTTAACTATGAAGATTATAGAAAACATAGGAATAAATTGGAATAGCTATCAGTTTTCCGAAAATCAGTTTCATGGCGTTCAGAATAGTGGTGTTTTTCTAGACTGTCAAGCTGTTTGCGGGTATCTAATTCTCGTGAAAATGATGAAGCTGTTTTAGTTTTTCAATTTTTAGTTCGAAAAACAATCATTCTTGGAATGTAGTTTTCTTTCGTTCAGAAAAAAGTTGTCATAAGTGAAAAACTTGACCAAAAAATTGGGGGTGACTTACTGGAGAATGGTCTGAGTGGAAAACTGAAACTAACCGTAAAAAACTGTGCTGAATAACATTCTGAGACTATCTTACTTGAATTCGTAGCAGAAGTTATGGTAAATTTTGAAAAATCTCACAAATCTGAAATTTTCAGCATAAATGGGCGGAACTAGAAGAACATTTTTAACTTAAAATTGCTCAATCAAGTATACTCTATCGATTGACGTTGAGCAGGAGTAGCTAGAAAAATGGCATTTCAGTAGCTAGAAAATGGCATTTTGACCAAAAGTGGGCGTGGCTTGCTGGAAAAAGAGTTGTGTTAGTTGGGAACTGAAATTAGCGTCATAGGTTTGAAGGTCTCAATTCACGAAAATTTCGGGATGATTTTTGTTTTTCCAAGTTCTCTTGATGTAGACCTATAGTCTAGAATTCTGATTCTCAGACTTTCAACATGTGCCGACTTTACGAAAAAGGGTTTTTAATTTGATCACCACTTTTCAACTAGAAACACTTGCATATTCCCTGTGCGTTCCGGGTCTGTGCGATCGATGTGGGCAGAAAAAGTTATTCGCTCTCCATGATGCTTCCCACCATTAGAGAGGTTCAAGGTCACACCTATTTTTGCACACCACCCCGATTTACACACGTTTTTCGTCCCCTTCCTCATTTTTATTCATAACAGTTTTCTCACACATCCGTCGGTGTCTCTTATCTCTGTACATTGATTCCTTAACGTGTGCCAGCCTCTTTTCTGTGCCGCTGAAGAGTTTATGCATCCGCGTCGCCCATTCTTTGCTAAGGGAGGCGGCCGGCCCCCTCTCCTTCTTACCAGTACGCAGATGTTTTGGCATGGTTTTTTCTCTCAGAACCACCGGATTTTTTTTCTGAATTTATGATAAATCTGATTGATTTTTGGTTCTCATGTTTAAGAACATCGTAAAATTCCAGAAAACAATCATGATTGCGAAATTTTCTTTGACTTCTGATTTATTTGATAATGACTCATTCTAGTTGCAAGTTTAAAGGGACATGACCATTTTGTTTGGGGCAGGCGCCCGAATGTTCTGATCATACAAATTGATTGTTTTGAGCGATGGTATCTTTCTTGGGTTTCAACCTTTTTTCAGTGGTTTATGTTCTGAGCAATCGAGGGACACTTCTAGATATTTTTTTGATTCTACAGAAATTTCCGCAACCCCGTGAGCGGAATTATTCTGCGGAAAAGGGACTGAAAATGGAATATTTTCTGAAGCCTCTTTTTTGACATTCCGTCATAACTCGGTTAGTTGTAGGTATTTTGGAAAAGTAGCGGGATCAAAAGTTAGGGAAATCATGTATATTTCCAGTAAATTTTCATTTTTGCGAATGATCCAGTTTCCAGTCTGGAATTTCAGCTTTTCTCCAAAATTTTTTTTGTTCCCGAAAAAGCCCTGGTAGAAAGAGGGTGAAAAACCTCACATTTCAGTTTTACTCCCAATCCGTTGGGATGAAAATGAACGAAGTTATGAACGAACAATGAAAAAGCTAAGGTTGATTTCAGTTCTCAACGCATCCGCATACGTTTCCCCCTGTTAAGTTCCTCTTTCCCTCGCTCGCTCCCTCTCTGTCTACCCACTTGTTCTCGATTCTCATCATTCTTTTTTAACATAACTGTTGCTTCACTGATCGATATACAGAGAGTTGTTCCCTCGCCTTTTCTACTGGGGTGGCCTCCTTATTCTCCTCATCGCCTGTGAGTTGATTTTTTGATTTTCTCTGCGGGAGAGTCTCTGCGCGCCTATTTGTTGAGACGACCATCTCATGTGTTTCCCTTGTCGTCTTCAGAATGAAGGGAACGTTGCCGTTTTTGTATCACTCTACAACTTTTGAACCGCTGTTTCTATCAAAAAGCGATCAACTAAAAAGTTGCTGAAAATTATCAGCTAAACAACTTTGTACTCGATCATTTTTTATGAAAATTCTTCCTTTTTGTGTTAAGACTCAAAACGCAGAAAGTCTTAAAAATGCGAAGAAAATGGCATTTACGACCATACCTCCGAAAGGATTTTCGATGTAACTCGCCGAGCTCTACTCTATGGTATAAAAATCTCGAAGACATTTTTTTAAGCGACTGTACCCCCCCCCCCTACCCCCCGCTTCAACAAAAATTTTTGAAGTATGTAGACAAAACTGTTTACTGATGTGGCCTCTTTTTTCTTTTCAACGCCTCTGTGTGGGTCCAAATTTTCTGGTTATGTTCCCCCTTACTGAAGTGGCGTCCCTTGCTTTATCAATTGCCGGGGGTGAGTTGATTTTCTGTAAATCTGTGGCACAGACTCTGATCAATCCTCTGCTAGTTTCAATCACTGTGTGATTTTTCACTATTAACAGTTGAGTCGCCTGATTAACATGTTGTCAAATGATAATTATCTTCATCGCATATGATTGTTTTTCCTCGCCTTTACTGCTGTGACGCCGCTACTTCGTCTCCTTTTTCTCGCCGCCCGTACTGTGAGTTGAGTTTCTTTTGGTGTCTGTGCGAACGCATGGGTGTCGTTGTGGTTACTTTAAACTCGAAATTGAAACTGCCTAAAATCAAAAGCAAATAGATTTGAACAGAATATACTGATTTTGATGTTAGTATAGGTTAACTAAAGCGTTTTGAAGAAATACTATTGTTGAAACATGTTTTCAGGATAGATGGCTCATATTTCGAGAATCTTGTGTACCAGAAGAAAAACCTGTATCGATTTGATTTCTGGACACACTAATTTGCGTTGAAATGAAAAGAGTTACGATAGGTTCGACGAAGCCTCGAAACTTTTTCATGTATCTTTGATAATGTGAAATTCGAAAGCTTTTTCAAAATAGAATATCGGATTTCATTCGAGATTTTAAAACAATTTACGAATTCCCAAAACATCCATTATGACCAAAAAGTATAACGCTTTGTATTGATCAAACCTCTGCTAGTTTAAATTAAAGTATGAGTTTTTACCATTAACAGTAGAGTCGATGTATCACTGCGTAGCTTGATTAGCATTCTATGAAATGATAACAATTTCCTCTGCATAGAGTTTTTCCTCATCTTTTTTGACGTGGTATCTTTATCCCGTCTCATTTTTCCCATCGCACGCATCGTGGTTGATTTTCTGTTGGTGTCTGTGCGAGCGTGTGTGTCTCCGGTTGACGTTGTGGTTACTTTGAACTCAAAATTGGAATTGTCTAAATCACAAAACAAATAGATTTGAACAGATTATACTGATTTTGATGTTAGTATCGGTTAACCGTTCAGCTTGAAGAACATTTTTTTGCTAGAAGATTTCTCTCCGGATGATTCTGTGAATTTTGAAAGCTGGTTCAAAAAGTTCCGCTGACCTAATTAGCATTTTATCAAATGATAATCATCTTTGAATGTGTTTTCCCCCTTCTTTCCGACGTGGGGCCTCTTTTGTGCCTCCTTTTTTCTCATCACCCGCATTGTGCGTTGGATTTCTGTGAGTGTGTGTCGGTTTGTGTGTCTGTGAGTCCGTATGCGCCTCAAACAGTTTTCTTCGCGTTGTTGCCTTCAAACGAGAAGAAACCTACAAGTCTGTGTAGAACTGAAATTTTTACTGTTCGGTTATCAAAATGCATACCATTGAAAATGTACAAAACATGCTGCCAACTGGCTTCTTGAACAAACTTGACTCCGTAAATTTGAAAAAAAATGTGACAGATTTGGATAATTTCAAAACCTACCTAAAAGTTGAATTCGTTTTTGATATTGAGTTTTCGTGAAAAACTCATCACACTATTTTTTGCCAATAAATCAAAAATCTGAGCATTCACCCAAAAAACGATTTTGGAATCTTTCCTAGTTTTCTTGTCTTGGTTTCATCATAGCCTGCTTCTTTCACTCCTTAGTTTTGCAAAATTAACATTTTAGTCGCTGTAGCCAAATCCACGCAGCACAATCCCCATGTTACACCAAAAGCGATGTACACAGAGGGTTCTATTTTGAATATGGTTCTCACCTCTCGCCTTTGACCTACTTGGCACATCGCCAACGTATTCCGCCCCGGTGGCATGGCCTACCTCGTCCATCTCTGTCTCTTGTAATGGCCTGGGAGGGTTCTGTTTGCCGTATGTCTGTCTGTGTATGTGTATGTCCAGGTGCGCGCCGTCTCCAAACTGAATTTACCGGTTTTTGTGCTCAGTTTTTCAAACTGACTTTCAGATTGAATCTGAAAAGCGACCTCTACTGAAAATACACGATTCTCAAACTCAAATATCGAACAGAATGGCAAAAAATGTAATCCTGCATACCGATTGCCGTGAGAAATCAAGAAATGAGCATGAATTTCAAACGCATATTGGTCAAATGTGAATTTTCAATGTTTCGGATTGAACATTCTGAATATGCAGAAGAAGATTGTCCATCTGAATATAAACAAGACCTACTTCCGAGAAATTTAATTTTTCCTTATTTGAAAAGCGCATGTCAAAAATCACGGGTATGCGCGTTTCAAAGAGGGGTCTTACTAGCACTGAACATAGAATGTTGATTATCTTCGTATGGTTCTTTTCTCGTCGTTACCGTTGTGGTCTCTCTATTGTGCCTCTCCTTTCTCATAGCCTGCCTGTGATGGGGGTTTGTCGTGTGTGTGCGCGAAAGTGCGTGTGTGTGTCCGGATGTCTTTTTCATCATTTTCTTTGCGCTTCAAAACTAAGTTTCAGAAAATACTCAAAATTAAATTTTACATAACTATTATAATTCAACGGCTAAGAAAACTATGAGTTCGGATAGTTTTCCTTACTTTTTGACCAAAATACCTAAAAATGGAAATTCAGCGAGTGATTTTCTAAATGACGTATGCAAAAAAATTATCCCCGCCGTTCTTTGATTTTCTCTTATTCTTGCAAATGTTCTTCCTTAAAAACGAAACGAAACAAAAAGAATGCGCGTCGTTTCCATAACATACACTCATTTTTCGCCCCATTTGTCTTCACTTGCCCGCTCGTCTTTTTGATTCTTATTCCGTCTTCTTGTTAGGGGGAAGGGTTAATAAGTCACTGAGGTACCTCTTTTTCTTCGTTTTTTCGGTCACAGGGGGCGCATTGGTGCCAAAAATCTTGACTAATTATTCAGTTTTGGAAAAGATTGGGGGATGACTTGATTGGTGAAGAAGAGTCACAAAATCGTGTTTTTTTTTTGGGAATGAGAGGAAAAAATACATGTTTTTAGGCTTTTGATATGTATGCAAATTTAAAATGGCAGATGAAGAGGGTTTTTAAGGGTCTAGGAGGAAAGGGGCGGAGTCAGTTTTTTCCGTTACTCGATATTTCATTTGGCATTAGAATTGTGTTCTGTTACGGTTTTTGTCCTTTTTCGAACATTTTTTCAAAATATAATCAGGGAAGAAGATCAGAAAACGAAAAATATTTGGCAACCTTAAACAGTTTTTCCCGCAAAAGGACCGACTGCCATATTTTTCATTATCAGATGATCAAAAGCAATACCACCATCATAATCTCTTAGCACATTGTCAAATTATGGACCACTGTTTCTTTTGAAGACATGCACAGCTGGTCATCTTGTCCATAAACTGTTTGGAAATGACACTATAGTGAGAACTCAGTGATGTCTGGACGGTACTGCGGCAAACACTCAGATAAGTGAAAGAGGGGTCAATATTCGTTCTCAATTTGTTTCAACTTTAAGAATAAAGATGTCCAACACATTTTTTTTCCGAAAAACTGTTTTTCATTTTGTATCAAATCGGCCTTAACGTTATACAAATTACTGGGAAAGTATTGCATACTTGTCAACATTTTGTAACTGTGATCACGCAAACCGAACTCATTGATACACGAATGTCTATTCGCGTTCGATGATGTAATCAGCAGCTGGCGAGCTCATCAGGTCACCTATACTTTTTCAACTTACGTGGTAGGAAAAAGTGTTGCGTCATCAGCTATTGGTCCGGTACGGATGGGCCACGATGAATCGCGCGCATCCATGAGACAGATAGTACGGGATCAGTGGAGGGATAAGAGAAAACACAAAAAAAGACAAGCTACGGAAAGAGAAGATTATAGGACTCCTCCCAACGTTTGGTATCAAGTTGGGAAGTCACTACTTGTAATTCTTCCTGATTTATGTCTTTTCACTTGATAGGAGTTTATTTTTGTATGGTTAGTTAGTTTGTAATTGACTAGGACTCAAATCACATTTTAAATATCAGCACTTTTCCGTTATGTTTTTTTTGGTACGTTTGTATTCATCTTGTCTTCCTTAACAGTATTCTCACTTCTACTATGTCCCTCTCTTTGTCTGATTTTGTCGCCCTTGTTTCGTTTTTATGAGATTGTTTAGGTCGCAACAATTTCTTTTTGAAAACTACCTATGAAGTGTTTTAAAAATCAATTAAACTTAAATTATCGCATATATAGCGTTTCCGAAGTAAAATCACATGTTCAAAAAGTTCCTCCAATAATGATGCACTGCGCGGGTGGATTAGAAAAACAGAAGTACATGCATCTTATTTATTTTCTGTTCTTTTATAAAATCGTAACGGTTTATAAGATCCTAATAAATATGTGAAAGTTAATGAGGGAAAGTAATCCGATGTTGATACCAGGCTTGTATTTTTTGGAATGGTTTGACTTCGAAGCAAGTGAGGACGGGCGGGCAGCAGCCCACAGGAGTGGTAGAATGAGAGACTGTGGGTATGTAGGAGTGCGGGCAATGACGTAGTAGTGGTGGGTGTTCTGTGGAGAATATTGGTAGAAATGAAAAATGGTTTGACGGGGTATGATGATGTTGTTATTAGTACGTAGACAGTATCTGTATGAATTGAATTTGAACTCACTATCAGTAAAATTATGATTGGTCTGTATTTATGGTAAAGATAGATTTATGAATTGATTGCAGAAATATTGACAAATAAAAGTTCCAGAAAACTTCCGCATTAGCCATATTTCAGTTTTCTCATCAAGTAAGCCACAAAAATGAGTTCACAACCCGCTGAATAATAGTTTTTGAACGCACTTTCAAATATATATATCGTTTTGATTTTGAATAAAAATTGAATAAAACTATCAGCTGGCAGCAGACAGACATGTGGGTCAGAAGAATTGTAAGGACATACAGGGTCTAAGTGTAATGAGGTATTAGTGTTTTCCTATCAAAAATACCAATACAAATGGAAGAAGGAGAAACTTGATGGAAATTTTGCTGTAGTTCAATGTAATCTTTATTATAACTGTTACCTATTATCAAACAAAATCGTGTTTATTCAGTGCTGTGATCCATACTGATGGCTCTGATTTTAAAAAATCAAACTTTCAAAAGATTCAACCAGTATGAGAAAAGTATCTTGATTTCTGATACAGTTTTTTCAACGCCTACCCTATTTTCATAACCTAAGCTTTGGCTGTTTGTTCTAAATTTAGCTTATTTTGCTGTATTTTAGATGTTTTCTTTCAGTCGGTGTCAGATTCACTGACACGCTGTCATTATGGGCTTTGTTGTTTGCGATGTCAATGGGACTACCTATGATTGTCCGTCAGTGATGCTCAGTTTCTAATTCATAAAGCCGTGATTCACATTCCCAACTCTTTTTTTTCTTTATTTATCACTCTTTATACTTATTCAAACCATTTTGCTCGAAAGGTGTCCACAATCATGGTTACAACCAAGAGAACAATTGACGACCTTTTGATTGCAGTCGACTCCATAACTTTATGTTCCTGGACAGGGGTGTGCCTTAGTTTGCTATATATGTGCTTTGTGATTAAGCTTACCTTTCTCTTCCGATTATTTTATTTTTTTTTCGTTTTCATTCTTTTGATTTTTGTTTCTGTGTTTTCATTTGAAAATATAGCTATTTTCAGTTCAATCATGGTTGAAGCTCAATACCTTGAATGGTGTCTCAGCTTCGCCACCAAAGATGGTTATGAGCCAACACCAAATTTCCGAAGACTCTTCCTAGAAACTGGTATGTTATTAGATATCTAAAAATGGTCAAAAATCTGATACCAAAAGTTCATTCAGGTCGCAAAATGGGTGCGTGGAATCTCGTCGTTGGACACTGGCGAAACAATATGGCTTTCGAGGTGGCGCAGGGTTAGTTGTAAACTTGTTTTGAAAAAAAGTTTGAAGAAATGTTTTCAGAAACAGTTTTCTGGCAGATTGTCAACGGAATCTCTCACCAGTCGGTCGTTGAAAAGATGCTGACCCCCCAGCAGTGTCAATTGGTGGAGGCGATCACAAATAAGTTGGTCGTGTGCCGTAGAGCATGTTAGTTTGAGTTTTCGTAAACATTTTTTGAAAATATTCTAAATTTTTCAGTTCAACAGCCAATCTTATTCCTCTACCAGCACAGTACAGCACCCCAACCACTCCGCACACAGTTCGAAATGGAAGTGGAAAAGTTCTTCAGGACTTCTGGACCAGACCCAGTCACGTGGAGAGGAGAGCTTTACCCAGCCATTCGGGAGTTAGAGCAGCAACTTATCCAGGAGAATAGTTAGTTTTTTCAAAATGTTCAATAATTGATTGTTTAGTTTCAGTGGCGAAAGCAGCTCAACAACCTGCCAATGCTCTAATGCCTCCAGTGGCGGACATGGTGCTTCGAAATGCACAGGACGGAGCTGTGCCAGTCCCAATTGCTCTTCAATTTCCGATCATGGTTCCGAGAGGTGGACAGGAAGATGAAGCAATTCAAGACCGCCAGTACAAGAAAGTTGCTCAAGGAATGCTCTCTCCGAACCTGATCGCTCCAGCTACACATGGAAATCAAGTTGGTCCAATGTTGTCTTCATTCGAATTGGCCAGAACTCTTGTTGCTCCCCAACAGAGTCAACAAACTGCTGGAGAATTCGCTCCGACTAACAATCCAAAAGCTCCATTCTCTACAATGAGCTCTGTGGCCCATCAATTCGGATCATTGACTGGAACTTCTACACCTTCCTCGAGCTCTGGGACCCATTCATCGCCTCCAAGAGCTCCAAAACGTCCGAGGGATAGAAAAAGAGATTGGAAAACCAAGGGCCTCCGAAGCAAGGTCACAGATGCCTGCGAAAGGACACCAATCAATTTGGTGTATGCTGGAAGCCCGGAGTTCGCCAGGAGACAACAGGAGGCCGTGAATCACTGCATGGAAGCGGAGGTTTATCAGCACCCAGTCTACAGTGAGTTTGTTTTTCGGTTAGCGATTTTTAACTGACAAGTTTGTTCTACAGAACAAGTGCCACACCTCTTCCACCTCCACGTCTTCGACCCGACTGCCGCGCCAGCTCAACTCCCTCAGTTCAAGAAGAATGTGATGCTCGATACTCGTCAGCTGTATCGAACATGGAACTTCAAGGCCAATAAAGTCATCCAAGGCTCTTCGAGTGAGTTCTTCAATGTTCTTAAAAGTAGTTGTAACTGTCTTTTATAGATAAGAAATGGGATGAGTGGCAAGAAACTAAGGACCGCAGGTTGGGAGAGTGGCATCAAGTCACGGAGATGTTGGCAAAGGAGAAGGAACGCCAGATTCTGGCGGGATTCATTGCTTTGAATCCACCACAGAAGACCAGGAATTATGGAAGAAAGTCGCATGATGGTGCTGGACCTGCCCCGCCAATGGACGCTGTTAGGCTGGTTGGATTCGGTGGACAAGTGATTGGCTCGGATGGTGTACGTGGAGATCAGCTTGCTTAAAATGGAACTTTGGCTGCGGATCAACTATCATAAAGTGGTAACTCGTTTAGTTTCGATTAGTTTCCAACTTTGAAATGCAGGCTTTACTTTTGTCACTTACTCCAAATTCGCACTCTCCTCATTTATAGTAACTTCTAAAGCTTCAATAGAACAAATCGCCTCCCAACTTCAGAAAATTTTCAGCTATTGTCAGTATTTATTTATTTTTCTCTTTCTCTAGTAGCCATTTTTCTCTATCGCTCCTAGTCTTATTTCTGTACATATACATATCTCCGGGTAGTCTTCATATTATCCCTGTATCCTCAAATTTCCCTTTGTTTGTAAGTCTTATCTTATGGTGTACCCTGAATAAATTTGGTGAAAACTTTACTTGAATTCAAATTTTCAATTATTGTCAAACCATCCAGTTTTGGTGAAATATTTTCTTTTTCTAATCATCTTTACAGTGTTGTCAGGTAAGCAAGTGGTGGCAGATTTGCAATCAACCTGGTCAATGGATGGATGAGCAATAAGGTAATTGAACGGTTTGCTACCAATGTTAATTTGATTTTGTTTTCAGGTCTAATGAAGCCGAGAACAACAAATGGAACACTTCCAAAACAATGTGATTGAGGGTTCATTCTGCCAACAACTTCCGGAAGCTTCAAGATCAGATGGAACCAGGAACGGAACCGGACGCATTCTTTCAATGAGAGCTAGGTAATGTTTAACTAGATCATCTATTTTGAAATTTCAATTTCCTTTTTTCCCAGAAAAAAAACATCCACTGAGAACAAACTTCTGGAGCTTCGACATAGTTTAGCATGGCTGCTAGGTACAATTCATTATGAAACCACATTGGAATATACCACTTTAAAATCCGACATCTTAATGAAGTCCGATTAGGGCTGTCCTCAGGTAATGTTGAATTGATTTCTTAGTTTTTAAAATTAAAGTTAAAGGGGGAACACCTTTTTTTTAGTTCTAGGCAACATACTTTTTTTCGTCGCATTAGATATGGATTTTTAAATTTTTTTTGGTTTTTTTCTTACTCTCTCTCTCTCTCTCTCTCTCTCACACACACACACACAATCTCTCTCACTTCCTCATTTCTAGTATAACGATGCTCACGTATGGCCTCTACATAGGATGTAACGATCAGAAGTGAACTCAACTGAACAGTAGTTCCTAAACCTGTTTTTTCGGTAGTTCCGATTTTCCCAAAGCATCTCAATCCTGTTTTCTTCACTTCTCTTTTTCATCTCAACGCTTTTCTCCCTATAATTTTCTTCACGGCTTAGACAACTTTGATTCAGAGCCTCATCTTTTTTTTTGATAGATCTCTTTCTCTTTGGTCGAAAAATGCACACTACGCCAACTCAACTTTTTATGGCCCTTTACTCATCGCAGACGCCCCTTTCTAATTCTCTCTCTTCTGTGTTCGTATATTACTCTTTTACTTCTCCTTACCTATCGTTTTTTCTCATAGAACTATGAATAATCGTTAATTTACATACTTGCCATGGCCGAGTTCAACTTCTTGAAGTATTGTAAGCTCAGGCTTACAGCAGCCGGGTATCCTGCTTCCGTTCAAGTGGAGATCCTGGAGTTGGGTGAGTTGTGGGGGAAGTAAGTCGCAGAAAGTATCCAACTGATTGTTTTCAGGATTCAAGAGAAATTGGATGTGTGCCCTGCACACAGGGATTAGCAACTGGCTTCCGGTGGAAACGGTCCAACGTGAGTTTTATTCTTTTTTGAACTCATTGAAAATAAAACTGAATCTTTTAGAAGAGGTTTTGAGGAACGTAGTCAAGGGGTACATAGAAGTGAGAAGAGCGGATACCACTGCTGGAGCTGGAACAACGGACGAAAGCAATGTTGCTCTTCTGCACATGGCTCTTCTAATTGAAAATGCTGTTGGCAAAGTGACTGGAGCTTCAGAAGCAGCAAGGGAACAACAAGCGGCACCAGTTGCTCTAGAAAATGGTCCAGTTCCAGTGCTGGGAACTCCAAGTGTTCTCGGCTCTGGTAAGCCAGAAAAAGCAACAGAAGGTCAAGGTAACACAAATTTTTGAAACCTTTTCAATTACTAATATTTTCTAATATTTCAGTTGATCAGGCTGCCACATCGCCACACACCGAGTCGTTGCCTATCCGTCGGTCTGACACTTCTTCGAGCCGCATTGAAACAGTTGGACCACAAACTGAGGAAGTTGAAAAAGTGCAACAAGTCCCGGGAACAGCTGAAAACTTCGCCAGTCCAGCTCAACAAGATCTTGCTATCGACCATGGTAAGTAAACTTACAGCTTTGAATGTCTCAAGAAAGTTTGTTTTCAATAACAGATATATGTTTTCAGGACTTGGTGGACAAGATCATGGAAAAAAAGCTGGAGACTTGGAGAACATCAGCAACTGTATTTCTGGACCACCAATTGGAACTTCTGATCCAGATGACGATACTGCCCATGGTTCAAGAACAAGTTCTGGACTTGGAAACTCTTCTCCTGCTCCAACTGCCAAGATTGCAGCTCAAGGAAACGACTCGGAAGATTATGGTCAAGAAGGAAGTGGCTCAGAGGAAACTATGGCTGGAACTACCGGAAGTGATGATCTACAAGAACAGCTTGATGCCGCGTGTGAAGAAGTCAAAGCAACGTTGTCGGACATTATTGATCAAGTCGTCCGTAATGAAGGAGATGTGACTGATCTTGACGCACCAGCAGCTGGTAACGCCCTTGCACTCCTCACATATGACTACAGGAAGTGTCTAGTGGATAAGCGAGAAGCTTTGATGAACCCAGGAATTCTTCAAGGGACTCTCCAAGAGCAACTAGCTGCAGCACGTGCACACTTCCACAGTTCCACAGTCGCCAAAGACCCTCATATCTGTAAGTTATAGTATTTTCAGAGCTTTCGGTTTCATCAGAACTTTTAATTTTAGCCAGAATCATCCAATCTCTCAGCGCCCACATCTGGGATCCATCATCCGACCAACACCAACCATTCCCTCATGTGAAGGACCTTGCTGCTCCGTGTACCAAAAAAATGTACGCGGAGTGGAATCTGGCGGTGAACGGAGTTCTCAAGAGATTCTCAAGTAAGCTTTTTATCGTTGGTTCAAAAAATAGAAACATGATTTCAGATGAAGCCTTCATGACCTGGAAGCACAGTAAGACTCAGGAGTTCTTCCAATGGGAGGAGTTGAAGGGCTTGGTCGATCAACTGATTTTGGAACAAATCCAAATGGGCATCACCACTGGCGACCTCGAGAAGAAGGTCAGGAACAAGAGGCAAGGAGGATCCAACATGGGACCAGCGAAGAAGCGTGCACGTAAGGATGTTGTTGAGGACGAGGGCCATGAGGAAGAAACTGGATCGAGTGGCTCCGGGAGCACCAAAAAGGAGAGAGTGGACCGCATGCGTCAGCGCTACGGGAACCTGAAGAAGTTTGCTGATTCATCGGAGTGAGCTGGGAGGATGCTGTGGAATTTTCCCGATAAGTTCCATTTTTCTTTGTTTCTAACCTATTTCAACACTTCTTTTGTATCTCTCTAAGCCTCTCTAACTCTCCATAGTAAGAAAAATCTCTAATAACCCTTATTAGATACTTCCTAACACTTAACTTCAAACAGATAGTATTAAGGTAACAAAGCCTCAAAAGTGAGCGAATCCATTCTTTTCATTGAATTCTCATGCCCAGCCTGAACATGGGAATGGAGAAATAGAGAAAACGGAAACTTTTTACTGTCTGTCTGCGTCTATAGCCTTTCGCGCCTCCTTTTCCATTAACACGCTCTCCCATTCAAATATCGTCGACCTCACACGCACCTTCTCCCATCGTTTCTTTCATTTCTCACTTTGTTTCTTTTGACTGTTTTCTTTGAAGCTCTCCTTTTTTCCTTTCATATTACATCAATCAATTTTAAATCGTAGAAGTTTTTTTTTACTTCTTTCTTTTCTTTCTTTCCGCAGCTATTACCTCCTTTGCTTATCGTGAAACCTGTAATAGAGGTGCACTGTGTATTCAGAGCTGTATATCTCATTTGTATTTAGAGTTATCAAAAAGTTTATAACTAACAAAATGTTTAGAATGTAATGGGAAGTAATTGTTCAGTTGACCACATTTCAAAATGTTGGAATGTAACTGAGATATACAGCATACAGTACTAGGGGCACCTCTATGGGGTCTTACGGAACTTATCGAGCCCCTTATATTGGGTTCAATATGCATTCATGATCATTTCATTTGTCTTTTCCCTAAAATTTTTCAAGTTTTTTCTATCATTTCTAACCCTGCCTGTGTCTTTTTCTTTGTAATCCTATCCTAATATTTGCAATAAATACCACTTCGATCATTTTTTTTTTGTAATTATAAGACACCGATTTGTTTTTGGTGGAATATTTTTTCTCTTTTTCTTTTTCTAATCATTTTTCAGCGGTAGGTGAGAATTTTTTGCTGGATTCCGACTTCATTCCTGCTGCCGTGTTTATAGTTTGCGAGTTAATCAAACTTGACGCAAAAGGTAAAGCCCTAGTACAAATACTAATCTAATTTTGAACTTTTTACAGACAAAAGTGGAGCAGAAGCAACACATTTTGACAGAATTTGGAGAAACCCCGTCTGGTAACTTTGGAAAATCCTACATGATGGGCACTCGTGACATCTGGAAACATAGGAATCGTTCGAGCAATGATATGCGCCCAGTGAGGATTTCCGGCTCTGTACGGGATAACGTGACCAATGGCGATTTAGTGTGACCCACGATTTGTAATGTGACCCAAAAATTTTTAGTGTGACCCAAAAATTTTTAACGTGACCCATAGCAGGCCCAGATTTTTGATGTGACCTAAAAATTTTTAACGTGACCCAAAAAGTTTTAACGTGACCCAAAATTATTAACGTGACCCAAAAATTTGACAATAGCTATTCAGGGATAACTATTGCTCAGCTAAGAGCTAAGATCTATAGCTAAGATCTACTTTGGATTCTGGCCTTGTACACTATTTTGGCTCTTATCCGAAACCCGGGTATTTATTTCTTTTTCGGGACCCATGGAAATACCCGGGACCATGGAAATACCCTGGATTCTTGGAAATATCCGGGACCCACGGAAGTACCCGGGACCATGAAATATGCGGGACTCAAAACTAATTATCCGGGACTGAAAAAATATTTTCCGAGACTCATCCGGATCGACGTTTGCTCCGCTTGGGCCGTGTGTTTCCTAAGCCTGGTTTAATAGTGGTGTTTTACGCTTTGATAGGGTGAATCAAATGGCCCACTATCAAAAAAGGCTTAGGAAACACAACCAAAAAGCTTCTAGAGCACAAAATCAAGTGGGATGGGTCTCGCAAATAATTTTTTGGGTCCTGGAAAAGTTTTTTTGTACTTCCGTGGGTCCCGGGTATTTCCATGGGTCCCGAAAAAGAAATAAATACCCGGGTTTCGGATAAGAGCCAAAATAGTGTACAAGGCCAGAATCCAAAGTAGATCTTAGCTATAGATCTTAGCTCTTAGCTGAGCAATAGTTATCCCTGAATAGCTATTGTCAAATTTTTGGGTCACGTTAATAATTTTGGGTCACGTTAAAACTTTTTGGGTCACGTTTAAAATTTTGGCTCTGTCTGCTTTTAAAGGTACCATGACAAAATGGAGGTACCATGACAAAATGGAGGTACGAGGTCAAAATGGAGGTACCATGGATAAAATAGAGGTACCAAGTCAAATGTGGTTAAAATGGAGGTACCATGGTCAGAATGGAGGTACCATGAATAAAATGGAGGTACCATTGATAAAATGGAGGTACAATGGTCAAAATGGAGGTACCATGGCTGAAATAAAGGTAGGATGAAACCATCAAGATACAATTACTCAAACAGTTGTTCTGGCAGGAGGTAATATGTTTTGAGGCTTTGCTTATTCGTTAATCTTCCCAAGCGCGAATGATTTTCCTGTTTTTTATGCGTTATTCTTTATCCAATTAACGTTCCGTAAATAAAAAAATCTCTGCAAAAAATCCCTTTTTATAAAAAAAACGTCCTTTGTTCTCTTATTGAAATTTTTTTGATAACTCATATTCCCAGAAAAAGTTATTTGATTCTATCATAGGGCCTCTGTGATTCGTAATAAATTTCGGACCACTCATCCCTGTTTTTCATAATATCTGGTCAAGAATTTTTCGGTGGGTGATACGCACGCCCATTTAGGTAATTTTAAAACTAAAAATTGAGAAAAAAAATTGGTTGGGAACGTTGCGTTTCCGAAAAACAGAGTCTGGCCATGACTCTTATATCGAACTGTATCCTTTGAAGCAGGTGACCAATACTGAAGAGATTTTTTCGGTGGTAAAACCAAGCTAGTAGGCTTCTAGCCAAAAAGAAAACTAGATTCAAAGATTTGCTCTACTGAGAAATTTCGCCGATTTGCGGAAACGTTTTTTGCACTCTAATACAACAGCGTATCAAACTACTAGAAACTAGAAAAAATATATCATAGTTGAAAATACGGACCGATAATTTCTTCCGTTGAATTTCACGAAACGACATCATAGATGTTCTATGATAGAATCACTTTTTTTTCAAATGGGAATATGGATGATCGAGAAAATTTTAATGAGAGATCAAGGGACGTTTTTTTTTTTGGAAGGAAATTTTTTGTAGTGACTTATGTTGGTTGGAAAGAAAATATCTGGGCATTTATGAAAACTATATTATTCGAACAAAAAGTGGAATGTTTATCGAACACACTGACTACTATTTTTTCTACAATTGTCTGGTATCTCTTTGACAAACTCCGTATGCCTTCCCTCCAAAACGTAGCAAATTGTAAACCCGATTGGTCTCTCTGTTTGGTGGCTTTTTGAGGCCGTTCATTATTGCGAGCTTTTACTTTAAGACAAGACTATCAAAACCAACTACTAGTGCTCCCAAATAATGAACGTGAAACTGAATCTCACTTATAGAACCATCAAATTCGTTGCCTCCGCAAAAATGCCCGTCCGTCTACAACCAGAACTACCAATACCTTGCTCGCCTGATGCAACTGAGCTGTCATTGCTCACGTTCTATTATTCCTGATAACGCTCTGTTCAATTACTATCTAATCGATGATGCTCAACTCTCTTGGGATAATTGACTTAAAAATTTGCGATGATTTCAAGAAATGGTTGGCTGACTACCTCAGTTTGAAAATTTTTGCGTTTTCGAGGGAAGGCATCCGGAGTTTGTCATATAGATGCTAGACAGTTTTAAATAGTGATGGTCAATATCTTTCATTTTTGATTTTTTTTTTTGAAAATGCACAGAAACTTTCTTTCCAACCTAATATGTACGGAACGTTAATTGGATAAAGAATAACGCATAAAAAACAGGAAAATCATTCGCGCTTGGGAAGATTAACGAATAAGCAAAGCCTCAAAACATATTACCTCCTGCCAGAACAACTGTTTGAGTAATTGTATCTTGATGGTTTCATCCTACCTTTATTTCAGCCATGGTACCTCCATTTTGACCATTGTACCTCCATTTTATCAATGGTACCTCCATTTTATTCATGGTACCTCCATTCTGACCATGGTACCTCCATTTTAACCACATTTGACTTGGTACCTCTATTTTATCCATGGTACCTCCATTTTGACCTCGTACCTCCATTTTGTCATGGTACCTCCATTTTGTCATGGTACCTTTAAAAGCAGACAGAGCCAAAATTTTTAGGTCACATCAAAAATCTGGGCCTGCTATGGGTCACGTTAAAAATTTTTGGGTCACACTAAAAATTTTTGGGTCACATTACAAATCGTGGGTCACACTAAATCGCCATTGGTCACGTTATCCCGTACAGAGCCGGATTTCCCTCAGGTAATGTTGGCTTCTTCCTTCATCTCTTTCAAATTCTAACTCGTTTTTTTTTGTACCAGAGATTGCTGCTGATGAACCATCAATTTCGGCTAAAGCGGGCAATCGATTCTGTCACTGACATTATGACAAAGTGCAATGGAGCGTTCAGTGACCCATCTCCGAGTTCTGGCCGGATTTTCACTTCATTTTTTTTCTATTTTTTTCAAACTTTTCTCTCTTCTTCTCGTTTCGCTTGTTCTTTTCCTTCTCTACACTCGTATCTTTTTCTTCACTTCTTCCAGCAATCCAATTCCTTTTTCAGAGTCTTCATGGCCGAAAACAAATATCAAGATGGACGACATCACTCCGATGATCCAACTACAATCGAAGAACTGGTCAGACAAGTTGTGGCTTCAGGTAAGATAGTACTTTTCATGTCATTGTAGCTTGAAACCAAAAGCTCGAATTTTCTAGCAACTCCTTATCCTAATCTACCGCCGCTTCCATATTCCCTCCAAAAAATGAAAAACGTTGTCATGCAGCTGACCAGTTTTACTGGTCCAAGATCATACGATTGGAGAACTGAGCCAGTAAGTTTTCTTTTAATTTTTAGGATGAGGGAGTAGCTAAATCTGTATAGATGTTCTAAACCTATTTCGGATTATACTATTTTCCAGGGCCTCACCCCACTACAAATTGAAGCTCTCAGTGAAATTGAGCGGCTCTTCCTTGAATCTCGGGCTTTTCGTAAGTTTATTCGTAGAAATGACTTATACAGTTCTGAATAACTTTTTTTACAGATAAGCTTCTGCATGGAATTTACGCAACTTGGCGAGAGCATCAAGTGGAACCAAGGCCATCAGAAGGAACATTCTTCAAAGCCGTGGCTCAGAGAGGTCAGTTCGTTCTTGGGGGAATAGGGTTTCTGGGATTGTCGGGTTGACGGTAATTTACTATTATTTACTATTAGGCAGAGTGCTGTCTACTTCAGCTAAATGTGATTAAAACAATCGTCAGGGCAAGGCCATGCTACGCTTTCTAATGTTTCCATAACGTTGTCAAACAAAGACCGCTTTTTGATAAGCTTAATGGTGGTGGAATCTTTTAGAGGTCATAGTCGGTCTTGTAAAGCATGGAGAGCGTTTTGTTTTTTGCAAAGTTGAGTTTTAGTTAGCCTGTCTAGTTATAACAAAAAGAAAAAGGCTACCGTTGCAAATCTGGCAGCTACTATCCTTCATTTTAGCAAAATGCCAGCAATACCTTGGCATGAGCGCCGCGTCTAGCGTTTTTTTTCCTTAATTTACATTTTTTAATTGACGAACTTATCATTTTAGAGCAGCAACCGTTCCATAACTCCAACCCTGTGTTCAAAGTATTTTGGGGATCGCATGAAGGATACATAACTTGGTCGGGGCAAGACGTTATTCCCGTCATGCGAGAGATCGTCAACAATTTGATCAGAAGAGAAGGTAACTTTTGAAAATTTAATGCGCTATTTGAGTGAAAATGGTTCTCATTTGTAGCTGTTGTTCCACCGATTCCGGCTGAGGTGGTGATTGTTGGGAATGAAGTAGTGGTTGCTGCGGATGAGGAAGTGAGAATGGTTCTCGAGGAAGCTATCAAAAACAACTTGGTTTTCGATGAGCCTGTCGAAGATAGCGAGCCAAATGGAGCAGCTGCAGAAGTTTTTAAATTCGAGGATGAAGCTCATGTGAGAACGGGAGCCGATACGTCTGGCAGTGATGTGACTGGAAATAAGGAGAACCAACCTGTCTCAAATCCAGTGGAACAAGCTGATTGTGTCAAGCCAATCAGCGAGTCTTTTGTTGGAACCAGATCATTGTCTTCAACTAATCTGGTAGGAGATACAGCCACAGCCAGTATGCTACCAGCTGTATCTGACCTGGGAAGCACGAATGATGTTCCTGCTGCTCCGCCTCAGGGAGAATCAAATTCAAGCTGCAAAACCAACTTCATCCTGAATGCTGGAACTTCTGATAATGTTGAAACGTCTGTTGCGACATCTTCCAAAAATTCAATCCCGACAACGCTCAGTTCGATGGGAGAAATCGAAGAAGAGCACTCAGCTGCTCAGAACGGGACTGATGATGTAGTGCTTGCTGACACTATACCGGTTCTGATCAGCTCAATCGATCTGGCTGTCGACCACGAAGAAGAAGTCGAAACCACAACATTTGAAATTTCTGCTGAATCTAGCCGAAAGCGTCGCGTAAGGAAACGCTTTTCGAAATTACGATTGGGAACTCCAGATCGACCAAGACAGGCCAAGACAGCAAAAGTCGACTCAAGAACTACTGACAAAGATGAGGATGATAGTCAAAATATTCCTATTCCAGTGGATCTCGCTAACCAGGATGGATCAGAAATTGCAGTTCCAATGGATGAGCCGTCTGCAGAACCCGATATTCCCGAAAACTTAGGTGTTGAATCAGCTGGATCTCAATCCCTTTTGGGTGTCAAGACTCCTCAATGCTCGAGAAAGGAAGAAGAAGAAGTCATTGCTGACACCATTTCGGATCTGGTCAACAACTTGATCGATCTGGTTGTCAATAACGAGGAAAATGCTGAGAAACTTGCAGCTAGGAGCCAAAACGACGAAGATCAACTCATAGTCGAGGAGGTTCAGCTAGACGAACCATCAGCTCAATTAGCCGAAGCTCAAATTGTTCATCAGATGTTTGATGGAACGGAATTTGATGTGCCAGAGAGCTACGCAACAGCTCTGATCCCTTCATCTGTTGAACTTGCACCCCTCCGACGTAGATTTGTCCCGCGACCAGCTCCACCCCTGACTAGCCCATTTTTTGTCATCAGAAATGTCCGGGAAATGAACAAAGAAAAGAGGAGAGCACTCAAATCATTCGCAAATCAACCTCCAATTCGACCGGGAACTGTTGAATATAAGGAGCTCCTGGATCATGCACAGATAGTTTTCGACAATTCTGGCTTCATGGAGGAAGATTATCTCTGTAAGTCCAATTGTTCATAGTTCATCCAGTTCAGTATATTCTAAATTTTCAGTGACGATAATGCCGTTTCTTCGAAAACACTTTTGTGATCCGTACGAGAAGCTGGAAGGAGACTTTCCAAAGACCAAAATAATTGTCCCCCCAAGCGTCAGGAAAATGTGTCTCGAATGGATCAGAGTGGTGATCGGTGGATGCAAAAATCGTTTTAGTAAGAATTTGATTTTTTTGGGCGATTAATCTTTATGATTTCAGGCGATTTGTTCACGCAGTGGCAGGAACACAAGACGGATTTCTATCTTGAATGGGTGCGTCTCAAGAAAATTGTTGATGAGTTGATTTTTCAACAAGTCCAATGTCGATTGATCACTGGAGAAGTGGGCGACAGGGCCAGGATGAAGAAGAAGAGGTCGGAGGAAGCTGTGGTTGTGGATATGGAAAAGGATGAACCGCCTCCAAAGCGTCAATGTTTCTGGATGAGTTGATTTTTTCTCTAGTTTCCTGTCTGTCTAACTCTCACCCATGGTTTTGAGTCCTAACAACTATGTACATACATTTTCATCAATTCTATTCAAATTCAAAATCCTCTCGTTTTTTTTTGTTTTCCAGTTCTTTCTAGTAGGTGCTCTCCGATTTTAATGTGCCTTCTAACTCCTACTTCCTGTCAAAAATCCATTTTATTGATATCCACAGTATACTTAATTATTTCTCTATCGCTTAATACTCACCAAACCTCCTTCCCGATCATCGCACTTTGTTATTCTCCGCAATTATCATCATTTTTATTCCCTGTGCCTTTCAAAATCCATGTGTTTCCTTTTATTGTCCAAATTCGATTATCAAAAATGAACACAAATATAATTTTCGACCAGTCTTATACTGAATTCTTTGAAACCGATTTATCGGTTCGATACTTTTCTTCTCTCTAATCCCTTTTCAGCAGTATAGGTAAGACTAGTCAACTTCATTTGCAGCATTGAAAACTGGCACTGGAAACGGTAGAACTACCGTAATCCTACTTAGCTAATTTGAAAGTTTTACAGGCCTCGAATTCCCCAACGAAGCAGCATTCATCAGCGTACAACCTTTGAATTTGGTACTCTAACTAGAGAATTGGTGGTCAAAAGTCAGCGACGCAGCCATCAGAAAGGAACAAAAAAGGTGACATTGCAGGGTATCTATTCTTTTGATTTGGTTCTCTTACAGGCTGAAAATCTGGAAAAGGGAAGAAAATGAGCTTTGGAAGTCGGAATAAGAATTGCGATGTGGGATGAGAGATGTGGCAAATGAGGAGATCCCTCAGGTATAGCTTTTTTGAATTTCCGGTTTCCTAGTCTAATTTTTTCATTTTCACTAGAAATGGATCTTCGTTCGTTGTCAGTTTCTGAAATGGTTTTGGTGATGGTGTGACTCGTTATAATCAGTTTTAGCATCGGTTTCAAATGGACTTGCACCATTGGTTTCTGCAATTCACTTCACATCAGTTTGCACATTTTCGGAGCACAAAGTTGCTGATGCAACATGATCGGATTTTTTTCTTTTTCGTTTTCGTTTTTGTGACCTTCTCTTCTCTTTTTCTTCACTTTGTGTACTTCATTACCGTGTCTCTGCCTCAATTCTCGAAAATAAATTCAAATTTTTTCAGGATCATCATGGCTGATCACTCCACAACAACAACAACACTATGCCTCGCTCAAAGCCAAGAGACCCCTGATGCAGTGGTCACGAAGCTGAACCAGCTCGCAACCTTTGCAGGGCCGCGGACCTTCAATTGGCAGAACATGGTGAGTTTTTCCTGGGCTAATTTTTTTCTAAAGATTTATTCTTCAGGGACTTTCCCCGCTAGAGCTGAAAGCTCTACCAATCATCGAGAAGCTCTTCCTCCAGGCCCGAGCATTCTGTAAGTTTCTTCGATATTTTGAATTATAAACCCTTTATATTTTCAGATATAGTTCAGAAGGAAGCCGGCAAAATGGAGTTCTCTCACCATCCGAACTCGAATTTCAAGGAAGTTTTGCCCACATTCCGTAAGTTATACTTTCAATCTGATGGTTTTCTTATATGTCTTTTTTCAGATTGGATGCCACGCTCGATGCCTCTGCTCTACTATCGATTGGGTGTGTTTTTTGGGATCTTTGAGGAAGAACTGACTGGAAGAGGAGAAGATGTGGAGCCGGTGATGAAGGCATTGGTGGATGAAATGCTGAGAATGAGAGGTTGGTTATGAAAAAAATAGGATAGGAAAATAAAAAATAAAATTTCAGCCATTCAAGATTCGTCTCCGGCTGTGAACGAAGCTTCTCATCCGCCAAATACTTCAGCTGCATCTGCCTCTACCGAGCTTCTCTCTGCTGCCACTTCAACTGCTTCTACCAATCCTTCGGCTCCCCTGACATCTACCGCTGTTCAACCTTCATCGTCCAGCTCGCCACTCAACTTAAGACCTGCTCTCACACCAGGAGAAGCACCAGAACAAGTGTTGGCTCAAGGCGCAACAACAGTGATTGGCAAGCCAAGCCAGTTGATCGGTAAAGACTAGAAAATCACACTTATGAAACTGACATCATTTTTTACAGATCTTCTTGACTCATGTACTCCAGCAACCTTGGCTGCAGCCATCCAAAAAGAATTCTTCCCGGATCTGGCGCCAGAAGCCCCATCAATGCCGCTTCTTCGCCAACTTCTCGCTTCGCCACATCCTGGAAGTGCTTCCGCCGCCACGTCACCAACTCCATCTGCCGGAACTTTTTCTGCCGCCACTTCGTCTGGTTCAGCCAACTCATCTGCCACTTCTTCCGCTGCTCAAGTTCCACCAGCCAGCTCCTCTCCCAACGTGCAAGCTGCTCTCGCTCCAACCCAAACTGCAATGTTGGCTCAAAGCTCAACTGCACACTTTGGCGGCCAATTGACGGGTAAGGACTAGAAAATCACACTTATGGAACTGACATCATTATTTTTTCAGATGTCTTCAAATCCTTCCCTCTGGGAACCATAGCTGCAGCTATTCAAGGTTTGTTCTCGGGTGTGCCGCCAGCTGCTCAATCGATGTCGCCACTTCGTCAACTTCTGGCTTCGCCGGATTCTGGAAGTTCTTCCGCTGCCACCTCATCATCTTCTGCAAACACCTCTGCCTTCTCATCTTCTTCAACTGTTCAACACTCCAGCTCCTCTTCTGCAATTCCAACTCCACCAGCTGCAAATTCCGGGTTCCTTCTTGCTGCCACGTCTTCTGCTTCTCCAACTTCTCCAACCTCCTCTGCCAACACTTCCCTCACTGTCAACTTAGCACCTGTTCTCTCTCCAGTCCTTCCCGGAAGAAAACAGTGCTGGAACGTGAGTGCTCGTGATAGGAGACGTCGTTTGGCGGAGAAGCGTGACGCGATGATGATCCCAACTCCAGCTCTGCTCTACGGTACCAAAGAACACCAGGACAAGTTTATTGAAGCATGTCAACGAACACTCGAATTCTACAGAGATCCAGAATTCTGTAAGTCTATGAATGCTACTGCTACCTTCAATAAAATTTGTGTTTCAGCGACTCTAAAACAGTTTCTCTCCGAGATCTTGTTTGACCCTGACCAATTGAATGCTCCAATTCCACAACTCAAAGCAAAACCACTGTTTGCTGTCCCGGCACAAACTCTCCACAGGAAATGGGAAGACGCATCTGGAGCAGCGAGTAAGCTAAAAGCCTTTAAAAATACGAAACTTTATATATACATTTTAGATAAAGGATGGAGAAAAGATCAGACGAGCGACGATTCCGAGGAGTATTGGAAAGAGAAGGCAGAGGTCCTGGATAAGGAGATCCTGTTCCACATCCGAATGGGATATATTACTGGAGTTCTGGAACGCAAAGCGGCAAAAAGAAGAAGTGAGGGAGGGAGCAGCAGTGGACCAAAAGCGAAGCGTTCCAAGGATTCTGGAGAAGACGCAGAGGATTTGGAGGATGATATGGATGAGTGAAACCTCTTTGTGTATTTTTTTTGATAACCTAATTCTGTAGGCATGTTTTATCTGTAGCACTTGGTCTATTAGCATTTCTCAGAAATCAAATATTACATATAGACATTTTCTCCAATTTCATGTTATCTATCTATTCTTCCATACCTTTTCCCTATTCTAAGAGTCGCCCATCGACAATAATTTACATATGAACTCTTTTGTTGACATAGTTGAACGATACACTGTTTTTCTCTTCACATTTTTTTGCATTTTTCTCCTCCGGTTTTTCTTATTCATGTCCGTTTTCCACTATTTTTGATATTTCTCGGTTGTTCTGTCAGCTATTGCTCATTATATAATTTTTGTGCCTTTATCCAATTCTTGAAAATAAATTCTGTGGGATTTTTACCGGTTTTTTGCTAAGGTTTTGTCAAACCGATTTATCGGTTAAATACTTTTTTCCTAATCACGTTTTCAGCCCTAACAGGTAAGAATGGAAAGGAAACTGGGAAAGTGAAGCTGTGGAGATTGAGAATCATCAATATTGACAAAAAGGTAATAGTTTAGGACACTAGCTGAGCTGATTTGGACTTTTTACAGATCAAAGGAAGATGCTGCGGCTCAAAATGACAGAATTGCATCGGAGGGAATGACAACAATTAATTTGAGCACAAGATAAGTTTTTGAGCCAGCAAACAAAAACCAGGATGAACTCACTTAACTAATTCAAAACTTCTTACAGACCGTAACGACAATACTTGACATGACTGGAACTGGATAACAACAAGTTGGAACAGATGCTGGATAATTGGATGCGTTTGAGAAGTTGAATTCAACAAAGTAGTCAACGTAAAGAGCACACCATCTCAAACTAGGATATTCCTCAGGTAAAGTTCAATAGAATCAGATAGGATACATCTAGTTTTAAATTTTTCAAGCTTGGCTGGCAAGAACAATCAATTGAGATTTGGTCAGGGCCGTCAAGATAACAGCTGGGCAAGAAAGTCACTGGATAACTGACTGTGGTTATGAAGCTAAACCTACCAAGTTCGTCAAAATACGAAGCGTATCATTTGCAAAATGAGGATATTCCTCAGGTAACGTTAGATACAGTTAGATGAGACAGAGCTAATTTTGATATTTTCCCAAGATTTGCTGGCAACAAAACTCGCGGGAAATGTGGTCTAGGCTGTCAGGTGGATCGTGAGCTGCTCGTTTCTTTGGATTGCCTTCTTTTTTTCGATTTTCGATTGGATTTTTGGAACCTTTTTTTCACTACCAGTTCCTTTTTTTTTCAAATTTTCAGATTTTTTTTCTCATTTCCCAACTCTCGAGCCTCAGTTCTTTTTTCATTGGTTCTCTTTTCCGGAACTTTTCACTTTCTCTTCTCTTTTCTTTTACTCGTTGTACCGTTCCGTTACCGTTCCGTTATCGTCCTTCCTAATTCTTTTTTTTCCTACATTTTCAAATTACAGAACCATTATGGCCGAACACTTCAACTCATCTGCTAACATTTCTCCACCGCCCCAGGACATCTCGCAGCTGATTCCGGACCTCCCATATGCCGCCGAAAGATACCGTCAATTTATTGACAAGTCCAGTGAGTTGAATACATCAAAAGATATTTATTAATTTTTTTGATTTTATCAGACAACACCGTCTCCTGGACTCCGCTTGTCATCCAAGAAGAACGAAATTCCACAGTTTGGGATGTCAATGTTGAAGGTAACCTAGAATTCTCGGATTGACTACTGTAATTCTTAATTTCAGGATTCCAATCCCCGCTTTATAAGCCAACTCCAGGGTACTACAGCTGCCCACTGTGGCAGGAAACAGCACGAATTCTCACCGAGTTCAAGTCGCCTCGCACATTTGATTGGAAGACAATGGTTAGTTACTATTATTTAAACATAGTGCGAAATCATGAGCATTATTGGTTTCAGGACCTATCCGCGCCAGAAAAGGATCATCTGACCATCATCGAGAAACTTCTTCTCGAGTCCCGAGCAATCCGTAAGTTTATTCTGAGCAATTAACCCCTTCAAGCTGAGACATTTCAGACATTCTTTGGACTCAGATGAATCCCAATTGGACTAACCGTAATTGGTTAGCCGACTCCTCTGATTCTACTATTTGGGAACTCAAAAAGATGCCAGAAACTGTCCGTAAGCTCAATCCAATGGCCACACCATTGGACCACTCGATGAGAGAGTTCTTTGGCTGTGGACATCTTCAACAAACTGGAACTCCGTTTGATGTAGAACCCGTAATGAAGATGATTTTAAAGCACATGATGGAAATGAGAGGTAGTTTTTGGATAATTTCGGAATAATTGATTATAATGTGTGTTATTCAGCTTCTCATGCTGCTGATGATCGTACACATGGAGATGATAGCCAGGACAAGGAGGATATGGCCGTCGAAGATCACATTGTCGAATTGGAAGATCCAGAGAGTGGACTAGCTGGAAATGAGCTGCGAGATGCCGTTGCTGCTGAAGTCAAGACCCCGGAATCGGAAATCGCCAAGAATCGTGATGACGAAGCGTCTTCAAATCAAAGTTCGGATCTTAATGCTGTCGTGGAGCACGCGCAGGAGGACATGGTTGCTTATGATAGTGATGCTGTGAACAATGATGAGGTATCTGATGCCGTTCACACTGATGCCAAGATTTTGAAGCCGGAGTTCGCTATGCATGGGAACGAAAATGTGCAAATTGTTGCCGATCAAAACCTGGAGCCAATGTTTGATGATGATCAAGTTATGGACCATGATTTCGACAATCAGACGAGCCCCTACAGTCTGAACTCAGGGTCTCCTGGCCTACGCTCTGATGAGGAAGACACAGAAGACACCCCAGACTCTCCAGTTGGCTCAGCACTATCTACAGAGGAGAGATCGCTGAGCACATCTTCCCAGGGATCCAGTGGCGAGCTTGGGAAAGCAGATCTCTCGAGAAAAGATCCGAAAAGGAACCAAGTCCATCGATTCGTCAACGCTCGGAATTGTGTGCTCGGGAAAAAACCGAGTATTCCGGTGGGCCATCCGGATTACCAAGGAAAAGTGGAGCAGCTCAACCAGCATTTCCAAGTGGCTCCAGTTTTCCACGAGGGAACACTCAGTAAGTCAATCACTTTATTCATTTTGAGTTCAATTTTGTAATATCTTACAGAATGTCTCAAAAACTACTTGATGGATTTTATGTTGGTCCCCGGCGAGCCACTCGAGTCCTTCCCGAAAGAAAAAATTGTGTATCCACCAACACCTTCAATGTTGTGGACCAAGTGGAACAAACAGATAAAGAATGAGGATTGTAAGTTGAGATTTTTTGTATGCATGAAACTGATTCTGCTAGTATTTCAGTCCCGAGATTCGAACAGCTTGAAAGAGATGACCCTCGATTTCAACTGTGGTTCGGCCTCATGGGGATGATCCAAGAAGAAGTCCTGTACCAGATCAAGGAAGGATTCATCACTGGAGAAAAACGCCGCAAAGGAGTGAAAAAGGAGAGGAAGACCCAAGAACGGGATGTTCCGCCTCTAACAGTCGGGACTCTGTTGGCAGCTGCACTGGTCCCCAGCCCACCTGGAACATCTGATGGCTTGGCACCAACCATTGCTCCAAGGGCACCGAAGCGCAAGCAGGCCCAGAAAACGTCTACTTCAAGAAAGATGCGATTCAATACCACAACCTGTAAGTTTAATATCAATAGTACGAAAAAAAACTCGAGCTTTATTTCAGTGCAATACGCAAGAACTGTTGCTTCTCAAGCATCCAAGGAGATGGCACTGCCGAGCCAGGGCACCTTCACCACCTGGAACAACGATCAAGTCCAATTGCTCTTTGGAATGAATGAGGCCATGCCTGGACTCATGCAAGGGCTCTTCAATGCTCTTCCAAAAGTAGATGGAACGCCAGTTGCAGCATCGGCACCTTCTGAATCCGATTCCGGACCATCAACTCAAAATTAATTTTATCATTGCTTTTTTTGTTTTTTTTTCTCATTGTTATTTTCTTTCTGTATCTCATTTTCCCCTCACTTTGTTAATATTCCTTGTTTCCTGGTTGATTTTTTCCGCTATTGTTATTAGATGAATAATTGGTTTTTTTAAATACTTTGTCCATATATTTTCACACATTTTTACTCCGTTTTTCTCGGTGAAATTTCTTATTTTCATGTCTTTTCATAATCTAACCACTTTCAACTTTTTCAGGATTTCAGACATGGACCAGCGCATCATCAATGGCAACAAGAAAGTGAGAGCAGCTACACAGGAGATGCTCGACATATTGGCTGAAGGTGAGTACGGGTATGGGGGTACTGTAGGCTAAATAGACTATTTTCGACTGAAACTAAATCGGGCAACTGGTCTAAAAGTCTGAAAATACGCTTAGACCAGAAAATTATGTAGGGCCTGAACAAGCTATAAGGTCTGCAAATGATATAAAGTCTTATCAAACTGTAAGGCCTAAAATTGATGTAAAGCCTGAACAAGCTGCAATGCCCAAGAATGATGAAATGCCTGGGCAGGCACTAGTATAAGGAAACAGGAAAAAAACTGTGAGAAAAATGTGCTCTGAGTGTTCCGAGTCAGGGTTACTGTAGAGTTCTGGACACGGTTCAGATATAATAAGACCCTCTCAAATTAGGAAACTAGCTGAAAGATAGACAGAAAGATTTCGTATTCAGAACGTGCCAAGAAGAAGTGCGCAAAGTACACCGAAGCCTCCACCAACACAGAAACCAACCAGGGTGCATCTTCAGTCAAGGAAGGACCCGGAAGAGCCAACGCCCCGAAATTCAATATGGACAGCATCTTAGCTGAAAAGCAACAAGATGGGCCGGCTGGATTGGAGATGAAAAATGGACCTGAAACTGCCCAAGGTAAAAATTTGAACATAGTCTTTCTGATTAAAATAGTATGATTTCAGGAGATCTCCCAGAATGGGCAGCACAGCTCTTCGCATTACACGCCGAACAACTGCTACCATCTACAGCAACTGGAACTTTTCCGCCAACAACACTCGTCTCATCGAACTCAATCACTACATCTAGATTCTCATTTCCGGATATACTGAATTTGGGAATAAATTCAGGATTGAACAGCACAACGGACTCGTCTTCAATCGTTCACAAGGCTTTTCCAACTACATCGAGCCGCAAGCGTGCAGCCGATTCTGAACTCACACCAAGTGAGACCTGCTCCAAAACTTCTACTAGTAAGCTTACCGTCCGTAGTACAAATAATTACTTGATTTTATTACAGAAAAGTTCGCCCAGGCAGCCACTTCGGCAAAGTCTCCAGAAATGGTGGTGTCAACTCCGGGTGCATTGACCACCTGGAATTCTGAACAATTCAATGCGTTCTACCAGTACTACCAACAGTTGCCAGGATCGGCTCAAGGCCTTCTCAATACATTGCCTCAAACTAGAGGAGCACCAAGCCAGGACGCATTAACTGCGTTTCAAACTGACAACCAACACTTCGCGGACTCTGTTCTTGGACTCAATTCCGGCCAATCAGCACCCAGCTGGAATGGTGGAACTGGAGCTTTATCTGGATCGACTCAGCGATTGGGACTTTCTCAGCTTCTGCAAATGGGATTGTTTGGCAACGTTCCAGCTGCTACTACGCCATCAACTTCTCAGCAGTCGTCTAGCTCATCTGGAGGACCACAGGCCAACACTGCCGTCTCTGACGGTGACACTGAGGGATACTGAGAGGAACTTTCTGTCCTATAACTATAAGTTTAATTTCCATTTTTGCTGTGCTTTTTGACTCGTAAATTGTATTGTTTCCCGTTTTCGTCCGCTCCTTTTTTTTCCTTTTTTTCCTCCCTGGTTTCTTTTCCGTCGGTGTTCATCAATGAATTATGAAATATTATTTTCCTTTTCCGTTTACTTCCGTATATTCTACACTCTGTTTTTTTTCGGTGAAATCTCTTGTTTTTCGTGCTTCACTTTTGTTATCTTACCTTTTACTTCTATTTCAGGGATTCAGGGTTTTAGACATGGACCTGTTCAACTCGAATGGAACCCAGAATGCGAACAACGGTGCACAGCAAGCTTTAGATGCAATGGAAGCAGGTGAGTCCGAGGACGGGGATACTGTAGGCCAGATTGACTGAGTTTCTGCTAGAACTCAACAAATTCTAGGCTATGATGGTTTCGAGTGAGTGAAAATTGGGTTACATAAGGCCTCTAGACTATGCTTAGGTAGAGTGAAAATAAGGAAAACTCAGACTTGATTTACAAGTTTCTTACTAGTTTCCATTTCTTCAAAATAGCCTTTTTCAGAACAAGCAGTACCGCATTTTGTGACAGACAATAAAATTGCCACCGATGTCAATAACGAAGCGATTACAGGAAACGCAGGAATCGGAAACCTCCAGTTCTCGGTCAACAACATTCTGGCTAACAGTCTTCAAGCAGTACCACCCGGAACACAAGTGATGCAGAATGGTCTTTTGCCAGGTAACAAGAAGATGATAAAGATAATGCTTTAAATTTATATCATTATAGGAACGGCACCGAATATTATGTCGCTGATCATCCAAGCTAATATCCAAGCCATGCTGTCCCGCTGTGGAGGAACTCCGGTACTCTCAACATCTTCTTTGCTCCCAGCACCCCAGCGAATGACAGAAGCTCCCGTCGGATGGCCAGCACCAGATGGCTTGAGTTTGACAGGATCATCCTCGGACAATTCATCATCCTCGTCGCTCACAAACTCGTCTAATCCGTCACCGTTGACTGTTCCTTGGAACAACACGGATGTGAACCTCTTAATGGACACATATCGCTCTTCTCGTGGAATTCCAGGAATTCTGAGTACTACCTCATCATCATTGGCATCTTCGGAATCATCATCTCTGAGCAATTCTGTGAATCCGTCGCCATCAGTTCTGGATTGCTTGCCAAATGCTCCAAGTGTCAACGATTCGACCCAAAATGGGGGTTTCCCTTGGAACAGTAACCAACTTCCTTTGATGAATCTGAGCAGTTGGTTATACAAGTCTCAGGCCATCAGTGGACAAGGCTTGGGAACACAACTGACACCAGCAACCTCTTCTCGCCAAGACAAAACACTCCAAGGACCAACTCGGGCACCGCGACCAAGAAAGAAGCAATGCCCAGTGAGAAATGCGGTCGACAGATATCGCCGCGCATGGAGAAGAGAGATAAAGAAGAGAAGCCACGTCGCCCCAATTATCATCGGAAGTGAGAAGTATGAGAAGAAGTTGAACCAGGCTAAAGACCACTATATAACTTCCGCGGTCAACAACAATGAGTTTCTGAGTGAGTTTCCTAATTCTGAAAGTTTACTTTCAAAATTATGAATTTTCAGAAGAAATCCCCCACTTCCTGAATCCTCATCTCATCAACCCATTCAACGACTTTCCGGAGAACTTCCCGAGAAGAAAGACTCTTCAAACTCCCACTCCAAGAAAGCTATATGCGGAGTATATGAGTCGCGTCACGGGCAATAACGAATGTAACTTTTTTCGAAATTTATATGTTCAAATTTTTCGAAATTTCAGACAATAAGTTCAATGAGTTGGAGGAAGAAAAGAGCGAGGAGTATTACAAGTGGTGCAAATTGGCGGAAATGGTCCAACAGGAAGTTTTGAAGCAGATCAAAAAGGGATTTATCACTAGAGCAGTTTGAGCGTTTTTGTTTTTTTTCTGTTTTTTTTTTGTCTCTGAATTGTACTCCTTAATTTTGACTTTTTCATTTTTATCTGCTTTCTTTTGGTTTGAGTTACTGCTCTTGGTTTCTTCTCCGCTATTGTTATGCAATGAATTTTGGTCTGTCATAATATTTTTCGGCACATATTTTGCTTTTTAATTTTATTTCCGTTTTTCTCGGTGAAATATCTGATTTTTTGTGTGTTTTTTTTTCTCTAATCCTTTCTTCTTTTATTTCAGGTTTCAATCATGAACCCGTCCAACTCGAATGGAAACCAAAACATGTACAAATCTACACACCAAACTTTGGGAGTTTGGGAACAAGGTGAGTACAGGGAAGTTTTGTTTTCCTACACTTTGATCCAGTCAATAGGCAGCACTAGACTGCTTATTCAGACCCTACGCGGTAGAATTAAAGGAGGCCTGTCAATATAAAATTCGTATATGAGATTTTTATACCATCGGATAGAGTTTGGCGAAATACGTCGAAAATCCTCTTGGAGACATGGTCGGAAATTCCATTTTTGACCTGTTTTTGGACGTGAAAGGAAATCTCGTCGCGATTTTTCAGTGCAAATTTCTATTGTTTTTCACGCTATTTATTTTCGTCGCGATAACTTTTTTTCGTCGCGATTTTCGTCGCCTTTCGGAAACAAACTCCTATCTCGAGAACCGTCCATTAGAAATGAAAACGGCCAACTGCAAAGTTGTTCACCATACTATTTTCAACAACTTTGTAGTTGACCACTTTTCACTAAAACTTTTGCCTATTGAGTTATGGCTCTTCCAAAATAAGCCCTATATCTAGGCCCTCGACTGCATATTTAGACCCTAAGCTGTAGAATTAAGGCATGGCCTAAGCAGTTTATCCAGGTCCTAGACAAAATTTGGGCCCTCGGCAGTATGTTTTTCTAGAATTAGACGCTAGGCTGCACATTCAGTATACCACAAAGCCCTAAATGGATTGCCTTCACTCTGTATAACACTTATGATTTCAGGGCATACACCCAAAACTCTGACATTGCTTCATACTGGGCATCAATATCCTCAACAGCCATCTGTGCCAATTGCTGAATCGTTGCCAACATCATCAGTTGGCTCACCGGATACTAGCTCGAATATGTCTTCTCCGTTTGGATCGTTGTCTTCGGAGAGTCTGAGCACTCAATTTCCACCAACTGCTCCACAAACTGCTCTGAACGCCACTGCTCCAATTCGAAAGCGTACCGCTCTTCATGATAGCGAGCAAGTCGCTAAAATCCCGGACCCAATGAGACTCTTCTATGGGACTTCATCAACTCATCCACGATTCAGCACCACTACCAGTAAGCATAACGTTCAGAACACAACAAATATAATCTAGTTCTGTTCCAGAGAAGTTCGCCCAAGCTGCTGCCTTGTCCGAGTGTCCTGAACTGGCTCTGCCAACCCGAGGAACATCCACAAGCTGCACTGCTGATCAAGTCAATCAGCTTTTCGCTATGTGCAATGTTTATCCAGAAATGATTCAAGGAGTATTGAACTCCTTGCCTGTTGTTCCTGGGACACCGATCCAAAGTTTGGACGCCGAAGGGGCATCTGTCACTAGCTCCACAGCAATGAATTCGGGGCTCAATGCAAGACCACCAGTGACCAGTTTGGCAAGTGGACACGGAGGAATAGTTCCTGAACTCGGATTCGACCCGCTCTCTGGAACTGGTTTCGTCAACAAAATCACATTGCCCAACTCATTGTCTATCACGTTCTCCGGAAATTCGTCAGCATCTTCTCACCAGTCTTCAGGCCCCCAGGCCAACAGCACTCCAACCAACTGGTCAGACGTCTTCGGTCCTCCACTCATCATGCCACTCTCTCCATACGATCTCAATGCAAATGGCTTCCCAACCGAGAAAAAGACAAGAGACTATTGTGAATTCCTTCTCAAAGCTCGTCTTCAAGCGGACCTTCACCGCCATGCCAATTCAAAAAAGCAAACGACCGAGATGTACCTTCAACTCCTGGGTGAAGCCAAGAGGAACGAGGTTTCCTGCTCACTGTACCAGGATCAGACCCTTGGTAGGATTGTTTAAGCACAGAATAAAATAACGAAAAATTTCCAGGTACCTTGTGCACTCTCTTCAATAGCAACAAAAATCCGCAAGGCGTGCCGCAACCTGTTCCAATCCGCATCACGGACCCAAGGAAAATGTATTGTGCCCACAACACCAAGCAAGGAATCAAGAACACAAGTAAGCTAATTTTTTTGGTGTTATTGTTTCAAGTTTTGTTTTCAGAGGGCATGTGGACCAGCCTTGAGAAGAATAGTCCAGCTGAGTACCACTTCTGGTGTAACAAGGCTATTCGAATCGACCAGGAGCAGCTGAAGCAGCTTCTCAAGGGCTACATCAAGAAAGGAAACGGCTATAGCTACGCAAAAAAAAATAAATGGTTGAAGGAATAGGACCAATTTTGGTACTTTCAATAATGACTATCGTAATCTCTTGTTTAATCTGTCCCGATCATAATTCATTTTTTTCCCGTTTTGCATTTATTTTCCGGTTTCAATGATAAAAATGACCTTTTTTTTCAAAGTTCATTATTCGATTATATCTGTTTGATTCGGCATTATACTTATTTCGAAACTTTTGGGTTTTATGTTCTCTAATAATATATTTTCAGACATGGCCAGTACTCCTTCAGCCCCTGAAAGTAAGCCTCAACGACGCTATGTCTTGCCTTCGGAGCAGCAGATGCTGAATCGGGTTGCTCTTTTTCAGAGAATTCTGCATGGAACGTCGAATGTATTAGGTATCTTTGGAAGTTTGTTACACTAAGCCAACAATTTTGAATTTCAGGTTCTGTGGAAAATGGTGCGACTGGATTAGTTCCAGCATTGCCGGTTGTTGATTCGACTAGAAGCTTGTTGGATGGTGTGCCGGATTCCAATTTCCAAGGTAGAGACTGATTTTTAGGTTGAAGGGGGGAGGGAGAGGAAAGCTGTATGAATGTGCTTTTTCTTAAGTACGCTGCATCGCGTGGTGTTTGCGGACTTCGGATTACTGCATTACAAGTTTTGAGAACACCACGTGTTGCAACACGCTGACGCAAAAAACATGTAAATCCCCTTTTTTTGCTACACGAGTCAGGTTTCTATTGGGGATTTGTTACAGTAATCCAACAGAACAAAATTTCAGATTTTGCTGGAACTGGCGCCACTGGATTGCTCCCAGCCTTGCCAGTTGCTGACTCTGCCGACAGCTTGTTGAACAGTGTACCAGACTTTAATCTCCAAGGTAAACGTTGACTTCTAAGTGGATTTACAGTAATCCACACCTTCTGATTTTTAGATTCCACCGAATTCGTGGCTCTCGATGCTGTCTCAACCCAGCCATTCAATCCTACTCAATTGGATTTCCTGAATTGGTTCCAGAACCCTTTTGGTCTCACTGGAAATGCTACTGGACCATTGCATGGAATTAAGCATTCCCAGCAGCATTTGACGTATCCAACTGACGGGATTACTGGGCCGAACTGGATCGACATTCTCTGCTCAATGTCCTCTGGCTACACTGGGGTTGGTGGAACTTCTCATGTCGTCGACCTAGCAGCAAGCGGAGAAAATTCTTCGGCTGATGGAACCAATTCTAGATCTCTCGGCTCTTTCCCGCTGGATTTCAATGCCTGGACTAATCCGACTATTTCTGCGTCGACTGGATTTGCTGCTTCTACTAGGATGGCTCAAACAACACAGCCCTCTCTCCCACAAGAACCACTGACCTTCTTTTCCCCCACCCGCAAGCTTCACATGATGCAACAGGCTCTTCTTGCCAAGGCGTCCAATCCATTGAAACCGGGGACTCCGGAATTCGAGAAATTGTTCATGGAAGCTGTGGAGTACGCGAAGAACAATCCAATCTATGAAGATAAGAAGATCGGTGAGCTCCACAAGACCTAGATTTTCTTAACCAAGATCAAACATTTTTCAGTATACCTCCACTTCTACATCTTCAACCCCAACGCCATGAAGATCCCGCAGAAAGTCAAGGTTCGTCCAGCGATTGCCAGAGATATGTACTTTCAATGCTACGGACGACGAGCTCTCACTAGTAAGCTTTCGCTTTCCAGAGCTCAAAAACCTTAAAAATCCTTTGATTTTCAGTCGACACATGGCGGAAAATGAAGGCAGCCAACACCAAGGAATACCAGGAGTGGATGGAGAGAGCTGGCAAGCTCTCTCAAGAGATTTTGGAGCAAATTAAGAGAGGCTACATTTATGATGACATCGGGCCAAAAATGTCTACTGTGAGATCACAGCCACGCTATAGAAATGATGATGAAGATGGGCAAGGACCGGCGAAAGTCGCGAGAATTTAGGGCAATTTCTACAAGGGCATGATTTTTCAGATAATAGATTTTGGTGTTTTTTTCTGGGTTTTGTTAGTTACATTGTACTGACGCATTTAGAATTATTTCAGTGCGTTTTTAAGTCCTATTCTTTAATTTGTATCAATGGTCCCCCCCTATGGTACGGTGACTCTTTCACTTCTTTCCCAGCTGTTGGTTTCCCAAGCCAATAAAAAGTTGAATAACAAGGTAGACATGAATGCTTTTCTCTTTTTATCAATATTTCATGCCGCGCGGTTACGCAACTGCCACCTGCCCCTCTACCTCTACACCATCCTCCCAGACCCACAAACATTCCAAAGGTTTCTCTTCGTTCTCACTTCCCCGATGGAATTCAACATGATGCAGACTGCTCAACAATTCTTGCAGATGTTCCAGTTGGCTTATGAAAATGGTGAGTTTTGGGAAGTTGACATCGACAGTAACCGGTTACTTTCAGAATTGATCCGCATCCAGCACCTTCAAAATCATCCTATTGCGTCATCAGTTGTCCATCTTGACCATTCTGACAGCAGCTCGGCATTCAAGGAGTATCACCCGTACTGTAAGTTGTTCGAATAATGCTAATTTATAATTCATGTGACTATTGTTCAGTGAATCGCCTCCAAGGACAAGCTAATAACCTCAAAGCCCTCATTGACTCCATGGCACAACCTCCGTTCATTCAACTTCATGGACCTATGATTCCTCCAATTCTAGCTACTGACTTTTCAACGTCACCTTTCTTTCAACAACTCCAACTGCACCAAGGACCAGTTGGGACTCCAAATGTGCTAGAGAATGATGTGGAATCGAAGAAGGTGATAAAAAACCACAGAAGAAATCGACTTCGCCTCAAAAAAACAATCCGTCAAGTAGGAAAACTCACACAAGGGACTACGGAGTTCGATGAGAAGTTCAAAGAAGCAAAGGAATATTACGATAGTTGTGAGGTCTACAAAGATGAGAGGATTAGTGAGTTTTAAGCTTTACGGGAGTTTAAACAGTCTGAAAAATTAGATTTTATTCTAAAAAAGGTCTGAAATTGATAAATCTGATAATAACTCCAGAAACAAAAAAAAAAGTGTACAATAGTTTTTCAGAAATCCTCAAAAACTATCTCTTCGACCCATCAAAGAACACTGAGATGCCTCAAAAAGTCGACATTATCAACATAAGCACCCGTACCATCTATAATCACTGGGCCAAACAAAATGGTCTCGGAAGAAGAGCCAGTGAGTTTTCTATCTAGTTAATTGGTCAGCTTAGTCCACGTTGCTGTAGTTTTACTTCAAAATGTAAAGAATATCATTATCCAGATCCGAGCTGGGCTTCTATCGAGAGAAGCAACCCCCTTCTTTGCTAAGAGTGGAAGGACATTGCTGCTAAAGTGGACGAGGAACAAGAAACGCAGCTTCGTCTTGGATTCATCAATGGAGATAAGGAGCAAGGTCAAGGAGCTGAGGATAGCAGTGATAATAACTAGTTTTTCTTTAAATCAACATTTCACAGTATTTCATGTTTTATTCTATCAAGTTTTTCGTAGCTGCAGTTTTCTTTCTCGATCAGTAACAGTTTCGAGAGTTTCGTAATTGTTACTGTTAACACTTTGTTAAAATTCATTGCTGAAGAATAAAGTGATCTCATATAATAATTTTTCAATGTCTATATCAACTTGTTCGCTTTCAAGCCTAATTTTGGTTACCTTTGTTCTGTGGTTTTTTGTTTCCTTTTCCTTTTTTCCTCTAATTTGGTCTGACCATCTCAGTTGCTTACCCCTCTCAGCTATTTTTGAATATGAATTAGCAAGAAAGGAGAGACCGGCGGCAACTCTTTTTGTCTTTACGTTTCTTGCTTTATGTAGTTGCACAATGCCTGACCGATCTGCCCTCGCCTTCATGTACATATTGTCAACGAGACTCAGAGATGGAGCTGAAGGCACTGCTTTCCCTGTTCTTACACCATGTTTACTTTCGTTACCTCCTTTCTTTTTTTTCTTTTTTATGTCTACGCCTTCTTACTTCTGTACTATTGCTTATTCTCATTTCCATACTATCTTACTGCTTGTCTTCTCCTACTTTTCTCTATGTTTTCGTTACAGGCTATTGTTAACAATGGACCCTACTCGTGGATTTCCATTTTTCTTCCCTGGATTCGACTTTAATAATGTTGGACTGCCAAGCGATGATGCTCAACAACCTGGCATTCTGAGAACTGGTAAGTAAATATAATCTGTATTGTAATTCACGAAAAACTATATTCTAGATCCGCTTCCTGACTTCTTCCAACTCTTTCCTCAACTTCAAGGAGCTCCAAATTTCGGTTCATTTGCTTTGAATTCGCCAGGAAACACTTCAAGTTCTAATGGATCTGTCAGTGATTTAAGTGAGCAAGGACTCGTGGCGCCGGATGCAATTCCAAGCAGTAGCCAACCAAATCTCGGTAATCCTCTTAAATTCAAGTTGAATGTATGATAATCGTTCGTATTATAGATCTTTTGTCTTCTGCCAGTGTTCCTGACCTGTATGCTTTCTTCTCCCAGCTCCAAAGCTCACAAGCTCTTCTCACCCCGCAATCAACTGGAATCAACCAAAATCATCAAGAATACCATCCCGATTTCCATCAATCTAATCAAAATAACAACCAGTTACCCGGTGAGTGACTAGAATTTCATATCAATCAAGAATTCTATATGAATTTCAGATTTTGCTTCAAATCCTGCTCTTTTTCCAAATCTCTCTGCTTTACTTTCAAATTCTCCAGCTCCCTTCACTACCCAACCAGTCCAGCTCGACTTCAATACGATGTTCCAAGGTGAGTTACGCAAAAATGAGAAGCTCATAATTTGAGCCAACTGTTTCAGGTCTCTCCCAAGCCCAAACACAAAATGTTGTAGAACATATTGCCGCCGCTGATTTCAGCTTTGCCGTTCCGAACCCCATAGCTCAATCAACACAAGGAGGACCATCCAATCGTGATAGCCATTCCAACAGTGAGTTTGTCGCAAAAATATAATATCTTAGTCAATGTGAACTCGAGAAATTATGAAAACAAAGTGCATTTTTCAGATCTAACTTCCACTGATGCTCTCCTCCAATCGATGCAATCCAAAACAAACAACCACGCCTCTTCTTCACACAATGCTCGTTCCCCATCTGCCCCCACTTTTCACCTTCAGTCTTCATCTCCGTCGTCTCCAAGAACTGCTCCAACCGGATCACCACAGCTCTCGTCATCCAACAAGCGCCCGCGATGCCAAAACATCCTTCAAGACCAGCACCAGGAAGCCCCTTCCAATGAGGCATCAGTTTCCAGTGTTGTTGGACCTAAGCAGTACCGCTATTCCGAAACGGCTGAAGAGTTATCCAATGACTTGCTCGCTGTGAAACCTGCGAAGAAAATCGGATTAAGTGCTATATCCAATTACCTGGGCTCGACGAAACGGAATGAAAGGAACATGAGTCTGCCAAAGATGCTCACAGCTCCCACCGGTTCAATCACCCATCAGCTCCAAGGACTCCCGAAATGGACACAGGAAATAGCCGCAGACTACGGAACAATATTTGAAAAGTATGGTAAACTTCAACTTGAAGTGGAATACAGCTTGGAATTGGTGACACCACCAGTTCTTACCGCTGAAGAGCAGGCCAAAAAACGTGCGGAGGCTGTGGAGCATGAAAACAACTGTGCTCTTTATAAGGATCCACAGCAAAGTGAGTTGAACTTGATGTGACAAAAACTATAAAAAGCTCAAATTTTACAGGTATCCTTAGCTCCCTATTCAGCCAGCACAAGCCAGGATTCCCTCAAGGTGTGTGTAACACAGCAACTGCTTGGTTGCTTTTCAAGACCTTCCACACAAATTATGGAGTCAAGAACGATCAAGGTCTTCTAGACAAAATGTTGGACAAGATCAGGGAAGAGAAGGGATCGGAGTTCTGGGGATGGATGAAGAGGGCGTCGGATTTGAAGGATGAGCAATTGCGGCAGAGAGAGTTGGGGTACGTCGTGAGGAATGTTGCAAAGGAGAGAAAATCGAGAAAGGCTACTTAACACCTGAAGAATTTCGCAGTTTATTTTTATATTTATGGTTTTTATTGTCCTTTTTTGTAATGGTCTTGTTGATTTTTTACCGCAAGTTCATGTATCTCATTTTCATTTCCTGTACTTGTTCCTCTTGCTTTTTTTCTTGTTACTTACTTACTTTTACCGATAATTACGGCATTATAATATTGAACTGATTTCAGGAAACAATAAAAATAATTTTTCGAAAATTTCAATTTTTAAAGTTATTCGTTGGGTTTTATACCCAGATTTGGTTATCTTTGTGTTATGGTTTCTTATTTTGTTTCGATTTTCTTAGATTGCGGAAGCTGCTAGCAATACCTTTGCTGCATGTCTTCTCCGCGTTTTTTGACAAAGAATTTGAATGTGTGGCGCACCAGCCCCTTTCGCGCACCCGTCATCACCACTTTCGCGTAGTTGCACAGTGCACAACCTATCTGCCCTTACCCTCACACATAGATTTGTCTGCGAGACTGCGAGACCACCGGGATGGCGCCGGAGGCCCTGCTTTCTCTGTGTTTACTGGGGCTGCGATCTTTTGATTCGTGTCTGCGTCTCCTCATTTTCCTACTACCAATTCTTCTCATTTCAATACTATCTTACTGCTTTTTCTCCCCGAGTTTTTTTTTCTCTCGTTTTCGTCACGATTCAAAACTTTTGAGTATTTTTACAGGGTACTGTTCACAATGGACCACATTTTGTTAACTAAGGACGATCAGCAAGAACCAGGGATGCGAATGTCTTCTGATTCATCTCAAGATGATCCATCAAGACTACGTTCGAGCTCAGCTAGATTGGCAATCAGTAAGTTAATTGATACTTATTTCCCTAACGCACAATTGTTTTTGTTATAGATCTCGCTGAATTCACTCACTTCTTTCCTGCTCCGGTTGCTCTTTCATCGCCGGGAAACACAGCAACATATGACGGAAGTGCACAGGATTTTGGAGGAGATGGACTCATGTCGCCGGATGCTAGTTCTGATTTCAGTTTCCTAACACAAGGTAAGCTTGCTTGCTACTTGGATTTGTTCAATATTATGAAAATTACAGACACCCTACCATCTGATGCCATCGTTCCGGACCTTTCTGTTATAATCTCCCAGATTCTAGGCTCTCAAAGTCTGAATAACAACGGAGATTCAACTTTGCCGGGTACACAATCAGTGGGAATTCACCAAGATGATCAAGGTATCTTTCCAAAGATCGATGCTAATTACAATCCGATGCTCGGTAAGTGACTAGAATTTCGATATCAACTAGTCTAGTGATATGATTTTCAGATGCCTTTGTTCCGGAATCTTCCTTCATCAACAACGAACATCCAGCTCCTCTCACAGCACAGCCAGTTGACATGCACTACCAAAGCATTCTGAATTCCCGTCCAACTGAACCCGATAACAATCCGATGCTCAGTAAGTTACTAGAATTTTGATATCAACTAAAAATGTAATATGATTTTCAGATTCTGCTTCAAACGGTGCTCTGTTCTCTGACCCTACTTTGCTCTCGACTCATCTTCTGGTTCAAAACATGCTCACCAAGAGTTCTCTGACTCCTCCGGCTTTTTTAGCAGCTCCAGTCGACTTCAATACAACTTTGACAGGTCAGTTACAGAAATGAGAAATTTTTAATCCCATCTGATCATTTCAGGACTTTGGGGACCTTTAACCCAAAAGTCACGAAAAAAACGATCAGCTACCACTACATATCGTCATTCTTCATCTTCATCCTCATCTCCGCTTTTCCCTCCATTCGCCAAGAAATCGCGTCCACACGTGGAAGATGAGAAGGAATTAAGAGGTAGGTATTCTCAGTCAAAAAAAAACAGCAACCAGAAAATCCATTCTTATTTCAGAACTTCCAGCTGAATACGTACCGATCAGCCCTCTGCTCAAAGGCCTCGAAGTCTGGACACCGGAAACAGCACCAGACTATAAAAGGACAGTGAAGCGGTACCAAGGTAGACGTACCACTCTCACTCAACATGTCAAAACATTCATTCCACCGGTTTTGACATCCGAGGAGAAAAAAAGAAAACATGCGGAGGCTGTGGAGTATGTGAGAAACTGCCCTCTCTACAGGGACCCGAAGCAAAGTGAGTTGGACTTGATGTTATAAAAACTGTAATAAGCATAAACTTCAGGTAAGCTTGAGTCGTTATTCGACATTGACAATCCGGACATACCTCAAGTAGTGGAAGAACACACTGTCGGCGGCAATTCTATTTTCGACAAATACCAGCACGAAAAGGGGATCAAGAAGGCAGAGTATAGTAAGTGACTGATCATAAAAAAACAACGAAACGATATAATAAACCCTTCAGGAAGAATGTGGAAAGAATTAAAGAAGGAGGACGGAGAGGAGTTCTGGAGCTGGTTCAAGAAGGCGTCTGACCTCCGAGATGAGCACATCAAGCAGAGTGAGCTGGGATACATCTTCTTTCGAGAATGTGCCAAGAGACCGAGGAAACCGAAAGTATCTGGTGTTCAAAACAAGAAGGATGACAAGAAGAATACCGTTGCTGTTGAGGAATTCATTGAAGATGAGGAGAACGACTCGGAGAGCATTGATGTTATTGGTTGATCAGGTCACTTTAATTCCTAATAATTTTACAGTTTTCATTTTTTTTCTTATGGTGTTTATTAGCTTTATTTGTGATGGTCTTGTTGATTCTTTATCGCAATTTCATGTATCTCAATTTTGTTCCCTGTGCTTTTTTTGTTTCGATTTATGTCTTGTTACCTACTCACCGTTTTCTATAATTATGGCATTATGATATCAGGCCATATTCATAAAATAATTAAAATTATTTTTTGAAAACTTCTATATTTTTTAATATTTGTTGGTTTTCATACCCAGTTTTGGTTATCTTTGTGCTATGATTTCTTATTTCGTTTCGGCTTTTTGGATTTCAAAAACTGCTAGCTGCCTGCCTCCTCCGCAGTTTTGGACAAAGAATTAGAATGTGTGGCGCAACAGTCTCTTTTGCGCACTAGTCATCAGCCTTTCCCTGTAGTTGCACAGACCTATCTGCCCTCGCCCTCACAGCCATTTGTCTGCGAGACCTCCCGAGATGGCGTCGGAGGCCCTGCTTTCTCTGTGTTTACTCGGGCTGCCATCGTTCGATTCGTGTCTACGTCTCCTCACTTTCCTACTACCGATTCTTCTCATTTCCATACTATCTTACTACTTTTCTTCTCCGAGTTCTTTTTTCTTTCATTTTTGTCGCGAACTAAACAATTGAGTACTTTTACAGGGTACCGTTTACAATGGAACATCTTCAGTCTGCTAACGACAATGAGCAAGATCCAGACATCCAAATGGCTTCTGATTCTTCTCCAGAATCTCCATCTGCTGGATTGGAAAACTGTCAAAATCCGCCGCTAGCAATTGGTGAGTTAACTGAAACCGTAAATTACAATACTCTTCATTGTAGATCCACATGCAATGAGCATTCGTCTCTCGGATTTTTCTCGATATCTCCCTCAAGTTGGAAGTGTTCCCAACTCTGGACTCCAATCTCCCGGAAACACCACAACATCCGACGGAAGTGTACAGGATTTTGGAGGACAAGGACTCCTGTCGCCGGGTGCAATTTCCGATTTCAGTCACTCAACCCAAGGTAGGTTTGCTTGCTGCTTGAACTTGCTCAAAAACATAATTACAGACACTATGCCATTTTCTGCGACTGTTCCTGGTCTCTCAAAATTGATCTCTCAGATTCAAGGATCTCAAGGCTTGCTCAACAATGGACATCCAACTTTGCCGGGAACACAATCAATTGGAGTTCATCATGATTATCAAGACAGTCTTTCGGAATTCAATGCAGCACATTACACTAACAATCCGATTCTCAGTGAGTGACTAGAATTTTGATATCAACTAGTATAGTGATATGATTTTCAGATGCCACTGTTCCAATCCTCTCCTCACTTCTGATCCAAATTCAAGGTATTCAAGGCTTTATCAACAACAAAAATCCAGCTCATCTTACACCACAGCCAGTTGACATGCACCACCAAGATCTTTTGAACTCCCATCCAATTGAACCCAATAATAATCAGAGGCTCAGTAAGTAACTAGAATCTTGATATTAACTGATATAGTAAAACTATTTCCAGGTTCTGCCACAAGCAATACTTCTCTTCCTGGTCTCAATCAGTTTTCTAGCCAGCTCCTACTTCAAAACATGCTCAACGCCAGCTTTCCTACTCCACCAACTAATCTAGCAGCTCAAATTGACTTCAACACTCTATTAGCAGGTCAGTTACAGAACTGAGCAAGTTGTAATTCCATCTTACTATTTCAGGACTTTGGCGGTCTTTAACCCAAAAGATCATGAAACATGTGAGCCACCCAATTCACAATGGGAACGCTGTTGAAGCCCTCAATTATATCTTGGGTGGCCAGAACACTGGGGCTCAAGCTTCAAACGATGAGCCATGTTCGTCCAATGCTCCAAATCCTTCAATCTCCCAGCTCATGTTGTTCAGCAACAATAACGCCTCGGCCAACAGTGAGTCAAGTTTAACAGAATTCAAGAAGAAAAAACTTTAATTCCAGCTTCTCGTCAACCCATTGCCTGCTCAACTTCCTCTCTCAAACGTCTTGCTCACACTACTCATTCTCAGTCTTCCTCGTCACTCCAAACAGTGACTATCGGTGCGCCACCTCTACCGCCATTCGCCAAAAGACCGCGTCAAGACAGAAAATCCAACCCAACTTCATGCTCCGATCTGACGGTGGCTAGTTTGTTTGGTCTGGAACAATCAAGCTTTTTGAAAGAGTCCATCGATTACTCCCAGCAGTTCCTTGCTCAAAAACCTTCTGGGGAAATTGACATCAGCGACATCAAATGCTTCATGGACCCTCCAGAAGAAGAGGAAGAAGAGATGGAAGACGTGCAAGCTTCATACACACCCATCACCGATGGGCTCAAAGGACTCAAAGCATGGACGCCGGAAACAGCTGAAGGCTATGGACGATCTGTGACTCGGTACATAGAAAAACGTACCAGAATCACAGCGAAAGTTAAAAAACTTATTCCACGGGTTCTGAATGCCGAAGAGAAACAAGCGAAACATACGGAGGCTGAGGAGTATGTGAGAAACTGTCCTCTCTACAAAGACCCCATGCAAAGTGAGTTAAATTTCCAAAAAATACACGGAATAACAGTTACGAACTTCAGGTATCCGCACGTCCTTATTCGATCCAACAAAGCCGGACATCCCCCAGAAAGTCAAACATACCCTGGGCAGCAATCGCCTCTTTGAAGCCTACCACAACGCAAATCTTGGAATCGAACATAGTGAGTGATTGACCATGAAAAAAGGAAACTTCACATCAAATTTTTTAGAGAGAACATGGACAGAAGTAAGGAAGGAGCGCGGAGAAGAGTTCTGGAAGTGGACCAAAGTGGCATCGGATCTCCGAGATGAGCACCTCCGGCAAAGTGAGCTGGGGTATGTCATCTTCCGAGAGATTTCCGCTAGACCGAAGAAAAGGAAAGTGGCCGTTCTTGAAGACAAGCAGGATGGCAAGGAGGATTCAGTTGCTGGTGAGGGAAGCATTGAAGATGAGGAGAGCGACTCGGAGATCGTTGATGTTGTGGGATAAGGAGACATAAGTATTTATATCTGAACAATGGTTTTCATAATTTTTTCTGTCACGATCTTGTTGACCTTATCCTAATTTTTTCCGTACCCCTGAAGTTTTTCATAGTGTTACCTACATTTATTATTTTCTTGTTGAGTTTTTTTTGGTCTCGTTCGTGTTACCTGCATCTTTTCTGTTCTTGTTGTGTTTTGTGGTCTCGTTTGTTGCTCTTTCTCTACATTCCTTAATATGTTTGACTCTCCTAGTTGTTTATAACATAGTTTTTGGAATAAATGAGGATCGAAATTCAAGAATGACTATCAAGAAACTTAAAAATGGATACTCATAGCTAATCCAATGTCATCAATCTGCAATCCGGACTAAAAATAGACTTAAAATCTGGAATCCCATTACTTTGCATCGCCGAATCTTAAGAGGAAACGACGACATCGGCACACTCGCTGTCTCATTTTCTCAGAACCTCCGTCCCCTCACAGGCCTGCCACTGCCACGAAGGAGACAATTCATTCCATAACTCCGCCCCTCTCCCCGTGTTGAAGATAGCGGGCGGCGGAACCCACGAACTGTCCGTACATACCAGTCACATAGACTGGCAAGAGTTTTGGCTCAACCAGGCAATTCGGGTCTGCCTTAAATTACCGGTTTCTATACAAAAGCTGAATTGTATCGGAGAAAGATAGAGAAGAAGGTAATGGGTTTGAGCAACTAATTTTTGGAAAAAGTCCTACCGGCAGGTGGGCAGAATGACCTGGCTAATGAGAAATATAAGGGTTTCACATTGAAAGTAGACAAAAATGATTCATAATCCATACTTTTTGAACGAATTCGAAACAATATTAATAATTCAAAAGTTGTATCGGGGGGAAAAAGAACGCCATCAAGGTTTCCAAAAAAAAAGAGGGAGTCATAGAAACCCATTCTCCTGCTGCTTTTTATTTGTTTTTGAGTAGTTGCTGCCATCTTTTACATCCTTTTCCCCGCATTTTTCGCCAAGCCAACGAGTGTTATTCAAAAAAAAAACCGAGAATCTTTTTTTGAGGAGTCACTTTCGTTAGTTCTTCTTAAAACTACTAGGTTTCTGGCTTCTAGATCATCCGAAATCAATTCTCATTCATTTCTTCATCTTCTGTTCCCGCATACTTTTCCTAGCGCTAAAGGAATGCAGCCTCTTCGTTGTCTTAATTTCTCTATGTCTCCAACTCTCTAACGGACGCTGCTAGGGAGGCAAATAACATCAGAACTCCGCCCCTTCCTCGTGTTGAAGATGGCGGGCGGCGGAACCCGCGGACTGTCCGTCCAAACAGTGACATAGACTGAGGAGGAATTCGGTTCAACCAGGCAATTCGGGTCTGCCTCAAAATACCGGTGTAAAAGAAGTTCCTGAATTGTATCGGTGTAACACAAAACACAGGAGCTGACAGACATAAGCTAATTTTTGGAAAAAGTCCTACCGAGAGGTGGGCAGAATGATTGGATCTCAGCTAATGAGAGGCAGGTTGGAATAACAATAATGAAGATAATTAAATTGAAAACAGACAAACCTCCTCAAAGACTATCACTTCTGGGGTGATTCGAAACCACATTAATAATTCAAAAATTCATCGGGAAAAATCCCATTATGGTTTTCAAAAAAAAAGAGGGCGTCATGGAAAACCATTTTCCTGCTGCTTTTTATTTGTTTTTGAGTCGTTGCTGCCATGTTTCACGTCCTCTTTTCCCGCATTTTTCGCCAAGCCAACGAGTGTTATTCAAAAAAAACCCGAGAATCTTTTTTTGAGGAGTCACTTTCGTTAGTTCTTCTTAAAACTACTAGCTTTCTGGCTTCCAGATTATCCGAAATCACTTCTCATTTATTTCCCCATCTTCTGTTCCCGCATAATTTTCCTAGCGCTAGAGGAAGGCTGTCCCTTTGCTGTCTCAATTTATTTATGTCTCTCTCTCTCTTTTTGAAGTACGCAACCAAGCGGTAGGAGGCAAGTAACATCGAAACTCCGCCTCCTCCCCGTGTTGAAGACAGCGGGCGGCGGAACCCACGAACTGTCGGTCCATACCAATGCTATTGACTGAGGAGGAACTCGGTTCAACCAGGCAAATCGGGTCTGCCTCAAAGTACCGGTGGAGATGAATATACTGAATTGTATCGGTGTTGCGTGAAACATTGATGATGAAAACAGACTAATTTTTGGAATAAGTCCTACCGAGAGGTGGGCAGAATGATTACACCTCAGCTGATAAGGGGCAAGTTAGAATAAGAAAATGATATTGTAAACAGACAAGCCTTCTCAACAATTAACAGTCTTAATTCTACCAACTTTTGATAATTTCCTTTCCCCTCTCCTTGCCTGTATAAGTGGCAATTCGGCAATAAATATTGAAATATTGAAATATTGAAACAGTTGCGGAGTGAATTCAGAATAAAAATAATACAAAAAAAATAATATCATTTTCATATTTTGGCGTCATGAAAACCAATCTTGCTACTGCTATTTGTTTGTTTTTGAGTTGCTTCTGCAATGCACTCACGTTCTTTTTTCTCGCACATCCTTCCGAATGCATAAGTTTTTTCTCAAGGTGCCATGGGAACAACTCTTCCATTCTGGGATTATTAGGGTTTCATAAGATTAATAACTTTCTGGCTTTTAAATCATCCGAAATCCCTTCCGGCTCGTATTTACATCTTTCTATTCTAGCATTCTTTCACAGGCGCTAGAGGAAGGTTGCCCACTCGCTGTCTTAATTTCTCTATGTCTCCAACTTTCCAATGGATTCTGGAAAGAGGCAAATAACATTAAAACTCCGCCCCTCCCCTCGTGTTGAAGATGGCGGGCGGCGGAACCCATGAACTGTCGGTCCATGTCGTTCGTATAGACTGAGGAGGAATTCGGTTCAATCAGGCAATTCGGGTCTGCCTCAAACTACCGGTGTGAATACATACTGAATTGTATCGGTGTAACACAAAACCCAGCAGAATAGACCTAATTTTTGGAAAAAGTCCTACCGAAAGGTGGGCAGAATGACTGAATCTCAACTAATGAGGAGGAGTTGAGAAAAACGAAACTGAAGAAAATTCAAATGATTTGAAAACAGATGAACCTTCTCAAGAATTATCACTTCTTGGGTGAATTCGGATCAAAACTTATAAAACAGGAAGGTTTTCCAGAAAGAAATTATTATTGAAGTTTTCTAAAACAAAAAAAGGGTCTCCCTTTCACTTTGAGGTGTCATGGAAACCCATTTTCCTGCTGCTTTTAGATTGCTTTTGAATCGTTGCTGCCATTTTTCGCGTCCTTTTTTTCCCGCATTTTTCGCCAAGCTCATGTTATGCGAGAAAAAATACTTCATGTTGTTTTTATCTGTTTTTTTAATCATATATAACCAATTTTCGGCTTTGAAATCAACCGAGTTTGCTTCAGGTTCGTTTTCACACCATTTCATTACCGCATTCTTTCCCTGGCGCTAGAGGAAGGCTGCCTTCCCGCTGTCTCAATTTCTCTATGTCTCCAACTCTCTGAAGGACGCTGCCAGGAGGCAAGTAGCCTCAAAACTCCGCCCTTCTCCTCGTGTTAAAGATGGCGGGCGGCGGAACCCGCGGACTGTCCGTCCATAAAAATTCATATAAACTGAGGAAGAACTCGGTTCAACCAGGCAATTCGGGTCTGCCTCAAAATACGGGTCTTCCCGGTGGAGACGAAAATACTGAATTGTATCGGTGTGGCACATGATTGTTGATTGTAGGGAACTCAATTTTTGGAACAAGTCCCACCGGGAGGTGGGCAGGATAACTGGAAAATAGGAGCTAAGTGAGAAGCAGCTAGGTGGAAAAAATACTAATTTCTGTGTAACACTCTTCAAATTCGGGGGTTCCCACTTTCAAGCCATTCTTCTATTTGTCATATTTCAGATTTTCCAGATTCGTGGCCGATTCCATATAGTTTATTTTTCAAAACGATGCAAACTGTGACCAAGACCTCTCCCTCTATTCACATTTTCAGTGTTTCTCACCAAATTTTTTATAGTCGGTCCCGATCTGCCTTCTTTGTTTACATTGGAAGAGAACCATTCCGTTGCTTCCCCGTTGTACATAAATTCGCGATATATACTCCATTTCTTTTGCAGTTTTCTTCTCACTTTTTCTTCCTTTTTTTTCTGTTCGGGTAATTGTGAAAACAGGCAACAAGATGTCCTTTTCTCAATGGAGAGAGACGCAGAAACCGGTGAGTTGAAGGTTTTTTTGGGAGAGGCTAGTCAGGGTGAAATGAGAATGATAATGGGAATGAAACAATATTTAGTGAAGAAAAAAAAACACAAGAAAAACTGATACTTAGTCCTACAATCCCAAAATTAACTTGTACTCCGTTTTTCAGATGCCCATCCAAACCCTCCGTAAGCCGGAATCCCGCTACTTGGCTCGCGGATTCGTGGTCTACAGAATCTCGTCGGTAAGCTCAAAAAGTTGGAAAATTAAAGCTAGTTTGGTTGCATTTTGACTTGTTTCATCCACTAGAAAATTGTCAAAACTATAGCCCGATCTCCAAAATAGTCTTGTTTTTCCAGACTGTCATCATGTTACACTTATCAAATGAGGCAATATGGTGCACCTACAAAGACCATTATGACGTCCACACCTTCTATGAGGGGGCACCTATAATCCTTCCAGAAGGATGGGATATGTTCAGATGTTGATTAATTTTCGGTTCTAACTACTTTGGGATATTAGTATAATTTTCTTCTTTTTTCCAGTTTTCTCTCTTTCCATGAGTAATTTTTCAAAATTCTCAAAATCATGGTAAATCCGAAATAATCTAATACATGTGTTCTATGATTACCCTTATTGTTTGTCATTTCGCTCATCTTACGGAAGGGGTATCATAAAAACAGGGTGGCTGATTGGTGGTTAGAAGTGAGAAGAACAGCTGTCGGTTATGAAGCAATGCGATTGTAAACAGTTTGGTGGCGGTAGATTATGATCGGCATTTTTGATATGCCGATTTGTTTATAACAAAGGAAGAGCAAAAGGTTCATCAAAGGATTGTGAAGAATGCGAAGGTTTTGCAGTTTAGATAGCCAAAGATAAAAAATTATGAGGAGTATTAGGCCGGGGTGTTATGCAATGTGAAGGTCGAACAGCTGGTTTCTTCCGCGACGCTCAAAGTTTTTGTTTCTGATTGGCCCCGCCCATTGGGCTGTTGCGGTAAACAACTGGAGAAGAGTAAGTTTTATTGAGGCAGGGTGAAAAGATGAGGTAACGAGTTATTAGAAAATGTGCTAGTTGATTTTATCAGGAAAATTTCAGCCGTTCAACGAAAGAAGAAGGGAAAATAAAATTCAGGATATCATATAACAGGAAAGTCTGGAGTTATAGTAAAAATCGGGAAAACGGAACAGCAAACAATAAAAAAAAACAATCAACAAAAAACCGAAGTAATTATGAAAAAACAGCATCTAATTTGATATTTTTCAAGGCAAAGAGAATATTATAGGAAAAAATAAAGACAGGGGTATGAACTGTGATAACGATCCAAAAGGAACAGTAGACGAAAATGAAACGGGGTCCAGTGGATTAACAAATAAAAGGTTAACGGGAAATCGGGTGGAAATAAAGAATCGGAGGCGAGAATCGAAGGGAGAAAAAGTTCAACTTAGATCGGTAAAGGTGTAAAAGACTATAGAAATCATACTGTAAAAATTGCGAGAGCGTCGGATTACAGAAGCTCGGAAATTTCAGGAGTTCCACAAAAAAAATCTAACAATGATTTCAAATTCAGATCGGACCTTCGACTATACTGAGTTAATTAGTTTTGCCTTGAATCTGAAGCTGTTTCTTAAAGGCTGTTTGGCTGGGTGCTAAAGCTTCCTCCGTGACTGCACCTTCTTTGAACTCATTTAGAAACTCAAAAATTTCTTGAAATCTTTCCCAGATTGACCTGAAGCGGCGTGAATTTGTAGGCATGTTTCTTCTTTTCTTGTTGGAGTCTGTAACAAAGAAAAATTTAAAGAAACTCTTAATAAATTAAAGTACCTTCGACATCTTTCAGAAGTTTTTGAGTCATGTAGGCAAAGTGGATTGGGATGAACTCAGGGACACGGTACTCGCTCTCGGGTTGCACATTGACTTCAACCCTAAAGGCTCGTAGCTGCCTCGAAATGCAGCCCGCGTGGAAGAAGTTTCCGGAGATGGCGACGGAATCTTCATGGGTGTAGACAGCATGGATCCAGCCTCCTGGCATGAAGAAAGTGTTTCCGGCTGTCATGGTGACCTTCTTTACAATGATTCCATCCATCGATCCAAACCACTCATTGCCATCTGACTTTTCGTATTCCTCGTGCTTCTTGATGTTCTCCTCGGTGGGCTCGACCAAAAAGAATGTCTTCTTTCCCTGGAAACCCGAGTTTGAGTTAGATTCAAGTCATAATTTTTTTCTCACCTTCAGCATGTGAAAGTACACCGATGTGCCTCCAAAATCCACGTGGAAGTCCGTGAACGCTTTTGCTTGCGACATGACGACATATCGGTCAAATTCCGACACGTTTTCCAATTTTAAGCTTCTAACCATGGATTGATCGGAAGCAAATTTCGGGATACGGATGGCTCTCATAAATCTGTAAAAAAAAATTTTTGGCATTCTCGAACTCTGTTGAGCCTTGACTTACGCTGGAATATATGATACATTACAGTCTAAGTTGTTGAAAACTGTGGTTCGGTCTCGTTTTGTTTTATCGAACATTTCCACAAGTTTTTCCTGAGTTGTCCAGTGTTTTTCTCCCTTGTAAACATCAATATATTGACGTTCTTCCGTGCCTTCTTCCTCTTTCAGCATCTTCAGAATTTCAGCAGCGCCGGGGCATTTCATTCCGAGGCCTTTGGAGTCTTTCACTAGAAAGCATTTTTCCCAGGACTCCGATTCGTTTGTGCTTTGAAATTCCGCCTCGAATACAGCGGCATTGGCGCAGATTCGGATTTTTTCATCGTCATGCGACCTGAAGGATGTGTTTTCAATGGTTACATTAACTAATATAACAAACTTACAATTCGGGGACAGTGTCACACCAGCGTTTGAGAGTTTCTTTTATCCAGAGCCTTGATGGTGGTTCCGCGCTGAAAAAAATTAATGTCTGCTTCTGAAATAAAATCAGAAATCTTTGAAAAATGGACAAAACTTCAGAAAAAAAATTTTAGCGGAAATTTGAGGGATTTTTTGTAGGAAAAAAAACCTTTCAAAAATTTTCTCAAAAAAAACTTACAGCTGCTCTTTCCTTACAGTTGCACAGTGTGATCGAATTTGGTGAATGTCCATAATCGACAATCTTAAAATTTAAGTTGAAAAGAAATCAGACTAAAAATTTTTCTCACTTGTTTCCATCCATTATGAAACCAACGAAATCATATTGTGAGCATTTTTTGGTCCGTCTTCCCTATAAAAACACTTGGTAACTTTGGAAAAAAAATCACTCAGTACTAACACCATGTGTAGTCGTCTGATGTTTATTGAATGCCGAACAGAATGAGTTAGTCGTTTGAAAGTTACTTTTGTAGCCAATGCATCCTGGTGCCATGCATTTGACTAAATCTCCGTCGAAGAAGCAACAGTTAGCGGTCATTTTGAACTTTTTTCCAATTTTCCCAATGAACTGCGTGTTTGCTTGGTATTTTCGAACATTTATTCTGGCTTCGTCTATGTCCTTTGAGTTCACAACATCGGGTTTCTAAAAAAGAAGTGAAAAAAAATCAACAAAGTTGTGAACTTGAACTTACCGACTTGTAGAAATCAATCAAGTCTGCAGTGCGCTTTTTCTTCTCCGGATTATTGAGATCCATCGTTTTTCTGGAAAAACACAGTCATTCATTATTAAAGAGAAAACAATGAACAGAAAAGATATGAAAAAGGCTTTCGCATAGTGTCGATTGCGCATCGCGTGAATAGAGTCATGCTTAACGCTGCCTCAGCAGAGCGCTCTTACATTAGAAGAAAAAGGGCGAAAAGGGAGGGTGAGAGTATGGTTGACCTTTATACAACTGCACTTGTGAAAGATGTTATTTTTACGCTCAGGGGAGAGACGGAAGAGGAAGAGGAAGAGGGAAAAAAATGAGACTAAAGTAGGAATACAGAAAGAGTGAAAAGAGGTTTTTCTGAATACCGTAAATCCTGTATTTAACGCACATGTGCGTTTATTTTCCAGATGGGTCGCGAGAGTGTGCGTCAATTACAGGTGTGCTTCTAATACAGGGTGTGCTTCTATTTTTCGATCATTTTTTTTAGAAAAAATTGTCTCTTCCGATCGGTCCGGACTGGAAATTTCGGCTCTGTCTGCTTTTAAAGGTACCATGACAAAATAGAGGTACCATGACAAAATGGAGGTACGAGGTCAAAATGGAGGTACCATGGATAAAATAGAGGTACCAAGTCAAATGTGGTTAAAATGGAGGTATCATGGTCAGAATGGAGGTACCATGAATAAAATGGAGGTACAATGGTTAAAATAGAGGTACAATGGCCAAAATGGAGGTACCATGGCTGAAATAAAAATAGAATAAAATCATCAAGATACAATTACTCCAACGGTTGTTCTGGCAGGAAGAAGTTACTCCAACGGTTGTTCTGGCAGGAAGTAACATGCTATCAGACTTGAGGTTTGTTTTTTTTCCAAGCGCGAAGGATTTTTCTGTTTTTTTATCCGCTATTTTTTTATTCAATTGATGTTCCGTACGTATCTGGTTGGAAAGAAAGTTTCTGTGCATTTTTTAAAAATTCTATAATGCGAACAAACAATGAAATCAAAGATATTAACGATTACTATCTACAAGTGTCTGTCATCTAGTTGACAAACTCCATATACGCATTTTCGAACTGAGGTAGTCAGTCAACCATTTCTTGGTATCATCAAAATTTTCAAAAGCAATTACTTCAATAGAGAGAACATCGTTGAAAATGTAGTAATTGGAAAGAACGTTATTAGGAGTGAATAAAATGTGAGCATGACACGTTCAGTCGGATCAGGCGGGAAAGGCTTTGGTAGTTCTGGTTGTATGTGGACGGGCATTTTCCAGAAGGTAAAAAATCAGATTCTTCGACAAGTGGGATTTAGTTCCACTTTTATTTTTGGGAGCAGTAGTAGTTGGTGTTGACAGTCTTGCCTATAGAAAAAAATTTCCAATAATGAGCGGCGTCAATAAGCCACCCAACAGAGAGCCTATTTGTGTTTAAAACTTGCTGCGTTTTAGAGGGAAGGCATCCAGTTCGGCAAAATAGAGACCAGACAATTGTGGATAAAAAAATTGACATGTTTGATTTCTAATCCTTATTTTCTCGAAGAATAAAATTTTCAAAAATGCACATAAAATTTCTTTCACTTCCAATACATAAGTCACTACGAAAATCCTCCTGAAAAAAACATTTTTTGATCTCTCATTAAAATTTTCTCGATTATTCATATTCCCATAAAAAAAGATTTTATCATAGAGCATCTGTGATGTTGTTTCGTAAAAGTCGACCGAAGAAGTTGTCAATCCACATTTTCAACATTATGATAGTTTCTTTTTTCTAGTTGGGCACGTTGTTGTTTTAGGGAGAAAAAAAGTTTCCGCGACTCGGCAATTCCTCTCAGTGGAGCAGATACTTGAATTTAGTTTTTTTTGGATAGAAGCCTACTAGCTTGGCATTACTACCGGCGAAATCTCTTCAGTATTGGATTCAAAAGATACAAGAGTTTTAAGACGCGTACTCTGTGAGGTTGGAGGAGAGTTGTGTTGTCCACTGTACATAAAAAGTCAAACCCATTTGTTTGAACTGGTATTATATGTGGTGGATGCCTAAGTACTTCTGAGTCTTTTCCGGCATAACTCATTAGGCTCCGCCCCCTTGTTCCAGATATCGATCGATTTTCAGCAAAATCTGAAAAATCTTTCCTAGTTGAGATATCAATGAGATCTCTTCACCAATCGATAGAAAACATTTTTGTGAGCAAGTTTTGTGTTCAGAAGAAAATTCTAGCTTCACGTCTTCATGGAGAAATTTTGATGGTTTTGCGAAAATTATCGTTTTTTCATCATTTTTTGATTGTAGCTCGAAGGGGAGGGGTCGATTCAGGCTAAACAATATTATGTAAATTTTCCCAACTCATTATGACGTCGATTCGTCATATTTAGAAAGAAATCCAGGGGGGCCCATTTTTTGATATTAGCCAAAATGTGTGAAATTTTAGCATATTTCCATGTATCCCTATACATGACGAAAAAGTCAAAGTTGAGAAAATCCATAACAATTATATTTTGGATAGTACTAACCAATATTAACATATTCCCAAAGTATCAGCTCATTCCGTTCTCTCTCCTTCATGTAGTAGCAACTGGAAAAATTCTGACTATCATCACTTCTGATGACCACAACCTTTTCCGCAGGGTCGAAATCAGGCAGGCTTTGGCTCATTCTGTTACAATTGACTACACTACAAAAACTCAGCTAGCGTAACCTTAAA
>GL379802.1:567249-642248 GCA_000143925.2 Caenorhabditis brenneri | reverse complement strand
CACAGAATTGATTTGTAGATTTATTCAAAAAAAAGTGTGGGAGGATGAAGAAAAATATCATTTTTCCCATTTTTTTGAATTTATCTGAAATTGGGCTGAAACATCAAAAAGTGACTTTCATGACACGGTGAATGTGTTAAGACTGATCTGGACTGTAGAAAAAGCACAGAATTGATTTGTAGATGTTATTCAAAAAAAGTGTAGGTGATGGAGAAAAATATCATTTTTCCCATTTTTTTTTAAATTTATCTGAAATTGGGCTGAAACATCAAAAAGTGACTTTCATGACACGGTGAATGTGTTAAGACTGATCTGAACTGTAGAAAAAACACAGAATTGATTTGTAGATGTTATTCAAAAAAAAGTGTAGGAGATGAAGAAAAATATCAATTTCCCATTTTTTTGAATTTATCTGAAATTGGGCTGAAACATCAAAAAGTGACTTTCATGACACGGTGAATGTGTTAAGACTGATCTGGACTGTAGAAAAAGCACAGAATTGATTTGTAGATGTCATTCAAAAAAAGTGTAGGTGATGGAGAAAAATATCATTTTTCCCATTTTTTTGAATTTATCTGAAATTGGGCTGAAACATCAAAAAGTGACTTTCATGACACGGTGAATGTGTTAAGACTGATCTGGACTGTAGAAAAAGCACAGAATTGATTTGTAGATGTTATTCAAAAAAAAGTGTAGGAGATGAAGAAAAATATCAATTTCCCATTTTTTTGAATTTATCTGAAATTGGGCTGAAACATCAAAAAGTGACTTTCATGACACGGTGAATGTGTTAAGACTGATCTGGACTGTAGAAAAAGCACAGAATTGATTTGTAGATGTTATTCAAAAAAAAGTGTAGGAGATGAAGAAAAATATCATTTTTCCCATTTTTTTGAATTTATCTGAAATTTGGCTGAAACATCAATAATGACTTCTATGACACGCTGAATGTGTTAAGACTGATCTGAACTGTAGATTGAATGCAACATTGTATCGTAGTTGTCATTCAAAAAAGTGCCCGAGATGAAGAAAAATTTATTTTTCATTTTTATTTCTTTCACGGAGACGCCTATCAACTGGCTGAAAATGTTGAAGTATCACTATTTGGAAGTGTTTCATCATAGTATTCGACAAGATTTCGGGAGGAAGTTGGAAAGATTATTCTCGAAAATCACATTACTAACCGTTTCTCCATGTGTTCAACTTGACTGTGATAATCGTAAATTTCGAGATGTAACTTTTGCATTCAAACTGCACAAAACTGAACTCAAACCTAATTTAGAAAATGGTTTTTTTATCTCACGGTATCATAAGCCTACCAAGCCTAACGGTCCCGAATAATGCCTATATTTGTCTCCCGAGTGTTTGCCTAAGTCTTTCTCAGGTTCTCATTCCCACTATAATGTTAGTCAAACAAAGCAATGTTAGCTTTGCAAACACCCTCTCAAGAATCGGGTACCTTCCCGCCCACCGACTCCACCTCCAATACATTTGCTCAGCTTCTCTCATTCTATACATTGATCCTACCTTGGATATGGTTTGGGTACCTTCCCTTTATTATTGATTATTCCGATTTAGTTAACTTTTTCTAAACTATTTTACTATCATTCAATATATGAAATCTCGCAATACCAGCATAATTTTTGATATTTCGGGTAAGTTTTTTGAAACCAAATTAGGTTATATTTTTGGTTGTTATGTACGATTTCATCGATACATTTTAATCCGGTAACTTTGAAAAGAAAGAAAATGAATTCAATTTTTTGAAACTGATGTTTGATTCATTTTTTCCCAGCCAACTAGTGAAGACAATCCGGTGGAGGTTATCATTTGACATCGTACGTAGAAACCTGAAAACAAATCCGATATTTTTCACACAGATTTCGTTCTAAATTAATCTTAAAGCAAATTTATTTTCAGGTTGGATCCTATCTGCGGCAAGGATATCAGCATGGTTTCCGATCAAATATACTTCAGTTGGCACGTCCACTCACCCAACGACTCAATCAACCCCATCATGACCACCTAATTACTTGTCCAGAGTGTCGTCAACATGGAATCATGCGTCCAAACCGCCTACATAGGAACTATGCAGTCCTACCGGGATATGTCAGACCCCGGCCAACTAATTAAAAAATTTTTCTGACTTTTTCGTTGTTAAGTTTAAGTAATTTGTTGCCCTATATTTAAGTAACTTGTTTCCCTTATTGTTTCTTAAAATGTAAACTATTTTGGTTTTTTTTTTTCAAAGTTCTTTTTTGTTTTTTAAAGTTTTCAAAATAAATTGGTTATTGAATAGGACTTCTGATCTAAAAAGAAAGAAAAAATCAATTCAGAATGTTGGTTTTCTAAACCACAATGGAAAAAACATTGACACCAATTTATTGGTTTTGGGTGCCAACAACAACCTGAGGCACTCTTGGGTAAATATGGTGAAAGTCCATGAAAATAAGAAAATATAAAGAATCTAAATACATATGAAAATTTATCATCTCCCTATCTTGTACTCTTTCTCTTGATTCAATCTTTTTGTCGGTCCTTGTCCAACTTCTAACAGAGGGAAACTTTCAAATTTGGATATGAAACACAGGGATGATAAAGCAAATAGAGATGACGCATGAAATTCCACGAAAACAAGAAAATATGCAAGAAAATAAAACAATCTATAAAAAATAACGTATTCGATGAGAAAACAATGAAAATATGCAAAAATCAATTTTCATTGAAGAAAAGACGCGAAAATGAAACAATATGAACATTACTATCACTACCTGTGTTCTACGCTCCGCCCCTTTTTATTTGCTCGATGTAAATACTTTACCCTATTTACACTAGATGTAAATACAACACCTTAGTTACATTCGATGTTCAAGATGACCCCCACAATTCTCTTATGAGCATTGAATCTCAACCTATTTTTGTCACCAAACGTCTCTATCTATCTTGCTACCTGTACTAGCAAATTGGTGACATTATGCGATGCTAACGGGGCTCTAGATCCCATAACCGATAGTAATATCGCACTAGATTGGCTCAAGTCAAATTTATTGAAGAAGAATACAGGAGTGCTTGTGACGAGAAGACTCAAACATATCCGACTTGCAACTATTTTTATTACACTTCTTATAACACTCACATTTTTTCTAAAATTGGAACTCGTATCTTTTGAAAACACATACAAATATTGCTGAGTAATACATCTAACCTTTTCATTAAACCAGCCTGGTCCCTCTTCTCAAAAGAAAAAAAACCAATGTTTTTGTCTCTCCGTTGTCTTAGGGCACCCTCATCTCAAGACATAGCTACTTAACTCCGCCCATCCCCCATGCTAAACATAGTGAGCCGCGGAACCCGGCGAATGTCCGAACACAGAAAATATATACCCAAAACACAGGCGCCTAGAATTCGTGCCTCAAAAATGATACGGGTCATACATACGGTCTTGGCACTTAGCGTATTGTATCGTTGGGATCATTTACTACGAGATCTCTAATTTTTGGAAAAAGCTCGTCGAAAGATGGGCGATAACCTTATGGATAGATGATAAGGAGGTAAAATTGTGTGGTTTTCGGAATTTTGTGCATATTTGGTGGATTCTCAGATAGATTCATTTTTATTTTTGCAAAATGTTCAGCAGTTTTTTACAAAATATTCACCAGAATTTAATGAACTCATCACGGAAGTTGCTCAATGTTCAAATGTCTCTCGATATTTTTCGTTCTCCTCTGAATGAAAAGTCCCAGGCGAATTAATTTTCATTCAGTTTTGTCAGTATTTTCTATATCAGCTTCGAATCTGACGTTCTTGCATAACGACTAAGAACACAGTCCGATATTTGCGATTGTCGACAGTATTCTTCATGATTCTGCTGCTAATCCGTCTTTCCTTTCACTTATAGGTTTGAATTTCAGACCTATACCTTCAGACCTTTCTCTGAGATGCACATTTGATAAATCCGATGGAATTTCAATAATAAAACTTACCACGATTAAGTATCCATCACGATTCTTATGTATTTTTTGAGCATTACTTATTTCAGGAATGTTTTGATTAAGCACCTGGTCCTCAACAATACCTCCAAGTCGTTCAGTCAGTCTTACTCGCTTGACGTTACCCAGCAAAATTCAACCATTCAGCACAATTGACCCATAATTCTGTAAGAATTGAAGCGGAGAGTATCTGAAGTTCTTGCAGGACAACTAACCGCATTTTTCCAGCACACTCTATGGTTGACAACATCTCATATTTGGAAATTGTCGATGAACTAACTTGCGTAGCACTTGTGTCACTAATCCGTCTTCCCTTCCTGACATTGTCCTGAACTCGAAATTTGACAAATCTTTCGAACTTTCACAATAAAAACTCACAGAGATACATCCCTCACAACATGTTCCAATTGATCATGTAGATAAGATGGTCAGCGGCAATTTATGTAGGATTATTGAGACATTGAATATGTTTAACTACTCCCAGAGCTGTAACAGTCATGTCTTTTCACCGAAATTTTGATGAAATACTTACCCTTCTAATCAATGTTTAGTGGACTACAACACACACTGTTTCTGAAGCTTCCGTGTGAACAGCCATGATTCAGAAAGCATTGACAGTGACAACTTCGAATGATAACTCCTAAAAGAAAAACTGACTGGATTGTGAAACTTTGACGTGAAATGACACAAAAAAGGGGATGGTAACTGTTCAGAAAAAAAATCAGGAACTCGATTTTCATAGAATGATGCTAAAAAATCCAGTCTGAGCCATCGGAAACCCTGCTTTCCTCAAGTTTAGGCCCCGATTTCGGAGGATGCGCAAAGGCTACACTGTTGACGCAAACTGCAGGCGCATTTCTCGTGCTCGAAATATCGTTTGGAAGAAGGAGAACGGCTAGAGAAACTGTTTGGTACATTTACTTTTGTAGAGAAAAAGCAGGATGTGGTAGTTCTTTCAGAAAAAAACTTCGGATGGGATTAATGAGGATTGTTAAGGATATTACTGAAATTGGACAGTACATGACTCACTTTTGAATATTGCTGAATCAAGAAATTGATTAGTTTTTATAAACAGACTTCATGGAAGTGGCATTTGTTCCTGACATCGATAATCAACAGAGTATCCACCCATCCCCATTCGAAACATAGTAGGCTGCGGAGCCTGGCAAATATCCGAACACAAAATATATATGTTCCCAAATAGAAAAGTGAAAATTGTGCCTCCTAAATGGTACGAGTCAGTTCATTGTGCATTGTATCAAGAAAATTAGGTGTAAGAAGATTCACCATAATTTTTAGAAACTGAAGCTCATCGGAAGATGAGGAATAAGCCGAGGAAGTCACTTGTCTTCCGATTTTAATCCAGGAAAAGCAGTACATCGAAAGCCATGAAAGCGAAACGTTCTTGTTTACCTTTCTTGCCAACCAAACTCCGCCCCTTCCACACACAAAAGATGGAGAGCGGCGAAACCCGCCAGCTGTCTGTCCATAACGATGCATAACACCCCAACGAAACATTTTTCAGTACGGGTCTCGGCAGAAATGCACCGAATTGTATCGGAGTGGAGATAATATCAGATAAATTTTTGGACATCGAAAGATGGCTCATCGAGAGATGGGCGATAAGCTCGAATTGCAAACATTTAGTGTATAGAAGTGACTTTATTGAAATTTATACCCAAATAACTTTACAATTGAAGACAGAAACCCTTAATGATGTCAGTACATCAGAGCATTTTCGTTTTTAAACTTGAACTTCAAAACAAAAAATGTTAAATAACCCAAAAAACTGGTTTTTGAACCAATTACTCAAACAATAAAGCCTAAATACCCAATTACATATGCATAAGCTCCCAAAATCAACCCGTAGATTAACACTACATGTTTTTAGAAGAATCCAGCTCGCATTTACAAGTGAAGCATCTGCACAAACTCTCCTCTTTGAATACCGGTTTTCCCTCATAAAATGAACGGTCAAAGTCTGTATACGTCGTGGCACGGTTGTTGCAGTGAATAAGAAAAACGTTCTGGAACAAAAATTGATTTTGGAAACAAAAAAATTTGCATTTTCAATTACCTCTGAGATTCTGAAGGCAATGAATCCTTGAAAAACGATCCACTTTTCTGGAAGTTGTGGTGGCACGTTGAGCTGAAAATAGATCAAATTTCTTATGTAAGTACCCAAAAACAAAAATAAATTCAAACTCACTTGACTCTGTCTGGCTTTCCATTGAGAAAACGACATTTCTCCGGTTGGAGTCATCTTCACAACCAAAATCTTGAGAGGGGAAAAGTGGCAGGAAAAAGAATAAGAGCGCACACAGAGAATTTATGTAGTAACTGACACAAAAAGAAACGGGAATGGAGATGATGGTAAACAAAAAGTAAGAGAAGAGGAATATGATAATTCTCGGGGCTATAAAACGGTGGGGTGACGGGAAAGCGAAGGAAAAAATTCGTTGGGAATCGAGGAGATGGGAAAGACAATAATAGTTGACCGGTCACGTGAAAAAGGAATGGGAAATTCAAATTTCTGTAAAAAAGAGCTTAAAACATAGGAACAGTATCAGTATACTCTGAAGTTTTCACAAGGGAATGTTTTTTCACATGGGTTAGGAATTTTTCTATAAATTGGTGTCCTAAGTAAATGCTACTGGGAGTCGATTCTGAAATTTCCAGCCCTCACAGGAGCGTGAGAGTCTGAAAATCTTACTCTGAAAATCTGTCCCTCTATTTAAAATGCAGCGACTTCAGATTAAGATTTCCAGGCTCTCAGACTCCATTGAAGGCTGAAAATTTCAGAATCCCCTCACCGAAGCAGCTACTTTCAGACCAACAATTCATAGAAAAGTCCTAACCCATGTGAGAAAAACATTCCCTCGTTTGAGCTCTCTCCCATTTCGGTTCTACTTACCCACATTTCCCGATCCAATCTCAATCCATCCAACCCATTTCTAGCCACCTGCTGCTCCCCTTCTTTTCTCCTTTTTTGCCTTTCTTCTCTGTCTAAATGACATAACGACTGGCTAATTCATCGCCCCTCTTCCCTCTCGCACAAAAAAGCCACGAAAAAGAAGAAGAAGGGGACGGAGCAGATGTTTCTGTTCTCCCTTATTGCCTGTTGCGCGAAAATCGAGGGGAAGTAGATTGCATAAAGGGAACAGACCATACATGGGAGGATTTAGTGCACTTCGAAAATTTTTTTTTACACGTGCAAAATTTTTCAAAAATTTCCAAAAATTCACGTGCGAATTTTTTCGAGCTCCAAAAAAAAACAAAAAAAATAAAACAAAATCCCTCTATGGTTTCGAAATTGAACTCCCGCACCCGTCGGATTGTCAGCCAACACTACAACCACTACACCAAGAACGCCTGTGTTGACACCGCTCTTGTTGTTCTATATGAAAGCGGCGAGTGACGAGCTCGACGCATAAGCGCGCATGATGAGCAAAATTTCAAGATTGACGCTTTATTATCTCGGCAACCACTGGGAGTTTTCTTACCAAATTTCATTCCTGGGAGTCTTTTGGGCTTTAGAATTGAATCGAATTCACGACACGTGCTAAAAATTCCTCTTACGTGCTAAATTTTCACAGTGCACTTTCAGTACTTCGATTTACTGCCGCAGTACAAAGTGCACTAAGCGATTTCTCAGCGAATACTTGACGAATCGATTCGCGAAAAAAACCTGAGGTTTTTAACCGAAAATGATTATGTTTCAAAACAGTCTACGTGCTAAATTATTTTTCGCAAGCGCTCAATAATTTTTTCAACGATTTCGCGATGCTCAAAGTGCACTGTGAATTTTCTCCGGCGAAACTCAATATTTCTATTCAAACTAAATTTTAAATATGTTTTAAACTAATTTCGTTAAGATTCATAACAGTTTACGTGCTAAGTTTTCATCGAAAACCCGTTTTAAAAAATTATTTCTCAATAAAAATTATTTTTTGCCGGCGGGGCACATTGTTTTTTTTCTATATCAAGTTAGCACGTAAACTGTTTTTAATAATGTTTATACGGCAAATTTAAATTTTTTAATGACTTTCTCTTGAATTTTCGAGTTAAACTTCTGAATAAAACGTCATCTGAATTCCCGAAATTATTTCTACAGGTAAAAAATTATCTTTGGGGGATACGGTAGGAAAATTTTACAAATGTGAGTCTAGGAATTTTGAAAAAAAATTATTTGAAGAATATTTCACGTGCTAAAAATTTTTCACCGGTGGAACGAAAAATTCACGTGCTGCATTACCACTCTGCTACCCATGTATGGAACAGACGGGGAAAATTAATGGGGTAGGAAGGAGAGGGAGAATCGTGGGGACTAAAATGGATGGGATAGGAAATGGGAGCCAAAAAAAAGAGAAAGGAGGGGAAGATTTGAATTAAAGCAAGGGAATATTTTTTCAAAAGTCAGTTCAAAAATGGAATTTATTGGTGCATGAACCAAGTCTGATAAGCTAGGAAAAACCAAGCGGAAACAAATGGAGTATATACATGTTTATAGCCGAAATGATAGAAATCCAGTCAAATTCAGTCATTTCGAGCGTAAATATGTGACTTTTTGGATGGATTCTTCATCAACTTTTTCGAAATATGATGTTATATAAAGTTGGAATGTACACATTCCATATTATCAGCCTGAACAGAATTTAAAATTCTTGGTTTTCTGGTTTTGTATATTCAGTTTTCGCTCATTATAACCAAAACTCAGTCACATTTATTTTTAGAAATTCACTTTTTTTAAACTTTCCAACCTGACCAAGTTACTGGAATCCATTCGTCACTAGTAGCACATCTATCCCCCCTTTTCCACCTCCTATCTTCTTCCTAGATCTACCTCTCTCCACCAGATCCACCTAATTACCATTACTCAATTTCACTTTTTGTGGTAGTGTGACCTTTCTTCCTTTTAAATGGCTCCCGACCACCAGGCAGGTAGCCCGGAAAAAAAGGACAGGTGCAACCTATGATCGGATTAGAGAAGGGGATGAAAGAGGTACAGACACTAGAAAAAATACGGGTGTCCAGGTAATATTATTCTGTTGGTTCAAAATGGATTTTGAATTGGGAATTTTTTTTATATTTTGCCTGAGAATTCCGGAAAAATAGCTATAAAACAAAGTAATCGTCTCAGAAGTATGCCAGTTGGTTTAGTGCAAAAAGATGTTCCAAAAAACTATATTTCCCCACGTTCCAATTTTTTTCACTCTGTTCTGATCTCTCAATCTATGTGGTTTATATAATTTTTGTGTCAATCTGAAATCCCAATGTTCCATTTTTTGACTCAGAAAAAAGATAAGTTCTAGATCTACAAACTTTAAAGTTATTATTTGATCTACCAAAAATATTTTTGATCAAGATGCCACCACATCTGTTTTGTCAGTGTAGATCAAATGCATTTGTTCCGAGGAGACCGTGGCAATATCGATTTTTCATTTTTTTTCTCGACAACTTCTCGGCAACGTTTTTTCCGTTCTATCGCTTCAAATTCCCCATTTTTGTTACTTTTTTTGCTTCTTCTCTGTATTCTCTTGTCGATTTCTAGTCGGCTAATCTGATAAATTTTTTCTTTCAATCCGTGAAACTCTATTCGTTTTAACCCTGTTTTTTCCAAGTCTTTAAACTTATTTGCATTTCAGATCTTCAAAAATCTCTCAGGAATTCACCAAGAACCGCTGGAAAACGAGCTTCGGAAATATGAGTAAGTCTTGGGGTGCATTTCTGCTATAACGAGCCCTTTTTCCGCATTTTTCTCCGCTCCAACCGTCCAAATTAATCCTCAATCCGTATTCTGACAGCCGGACAAAAATATGTTTTTTTCCACTTCTGCACTTTCTGGGTGAAAATTCTGGCAAATACACTGCATCTGACGATTGACATCACCTGGAATTCCAACATTCTTTTCAGCCCCCACCATTACCAATCCACATCTGCCATTCAGCGTGGATTCACTCCTCCGAAAAGGACCACAAGCAGCCACACCGTCTGTTCCCTCCCCATCAGACTCCAATAAGGAAAATGAAGTCAAAGATGAGACTCATGAAGGTAAAACATTCTAAAATTTCTAAACATCCAGTTTTTTTCTAGCCCGACCCCAATACCCAACTCCTCCAGCTTCCTGTGAGCAGCAATGGCCAGATTATGTCAATCTCTTGGCTGAAGTCGCCATAATAATCGAAAATTATAAGCGTGACAAGATGAAGGTGCGGCAGGTTAAGAAAATATTGCGTCGGGGACCTCAACCGTTCGTAGTCAGCCAAGAGAAGAAGCCCAAGAAGCAGTACAACCGGGATGACCACACCCGTCCGTATAAGGAATGTAAGCTATTATTTTATTTCAAATTAAAGCCTCAATAATTGATTTTTCAGTCGTGGACATCGACGAAATACCGGAAGACGAACAGATACGTCGAATGAAAATGGTGGAACTAATGGCAACTCTCCATGGGCAACGAGGCGAAGATACTACTAAATATGAGTTATAATTCTGTACATCCCCTTGGCCTTGATCTCTATTATTTCAATATTTTGATCCCGAATCGTAATTCTCTACGTTAAATATTCTGTGATTTTAGTTATTTTCGTGTATAAAACTATTTTTGCTTTTGCGATTTTTGAATTCAATTTTGAAAAAACTTACTGAGTTTGTAGTGCTTGTTATGATTTTTTTTTAGGTCGGCCATCCCTTGGTTGTAATTCCATTTTGAACTCTCTTGCTTGTCGAAAACATCAAAAAAACTGAAGAAATAGGAAGAAAGTCGATAGAGTTGCCATTCACCAATATGCACACACACGCGTCAAACCAAGGTCAAAGCAAGCGCGCTCTATTGAGACCGAGACCAATTTTTTGGAGGAAGGTTTGCAAAGTGGGTTTTGGGGATGATTGGAGGGAATTAAGGAAAAAAGAGGAAGTTTTGAAGCATTTTTCGATTATTTGGAGCTGGAAGTAGCAGAAGTTGAGGCCGAAAGTTCAGAAAAATATACTTGAAAATAACAAAACCCCCGAGAGTTGTGAAAACATTCAGGCGAATATTGTCGAAGAATACCCTCCTTTGGTTCCCTTTGAGAGAACTAATTACTATCGCGTCGGACAAACATCAATCGTCCTTGAGTAGTTTTAGGAAAGATGACACACGCTTTGAGCGACCTTGTGTGACAAAAGCATATTATGTAACTTGTCACAACACAAATGACTGAATATGATCTTGGGAAATGAATGACTTTGTAGGGACTTTCGAAGTTCTTGAATTTTTTCTTTGGAGGATGTTGGTAAATCACTTTCCTAACTTATTCAAACTAGTTTCTCACCAGTCGGTGGCGCCACCTACGGCGGCTCACCTCCTTTTAGTTCGTCGCTGCGCTCCTCAATGGGGGGGGGGGGGGTTAATTTGCCACGCTTAAACTCATTTTTGATCGTTGGGCAGTGATGCACCCTAAGCTTAATTCCTGTTCCAAAAATGTTGCTAATTTGAATTCCCGCCAAAAATTTCGAAAACTTGAGTTCCCGCCAAAAATTTTCAAAATTTGAATTCCCGCCAAAAAAATCAAATGTTTTGACGTTTCTGGAAGTTTCTAGAAATTTCTGGAAGTTCTGGAACATTCTGGAAGTTTCTGGAAGTTTCTAGAAGTTTCAAGAAGTTTCTAGAAATTTCTGGAAGTTCTGGAAGTTTCTAGAAGTTCTGGAAGTTTCTAGAAATTTCTGGAAGTTCTGGAACATTCTGGAAGTTTCTGGAAGTTTCTAGAAGTTTCAAGAAGTTTCTAGAAATTTCTGGAAGTTCTGGAACATTCTGAAAGTTTCTGGAAGTTCTGGAACATTCTAGAAGTTTCTGGAAGTTCTGGAAGTTTCTAGAAAGTTCTGGAAGTTCTGGAACATTCTGGAAGTTTCTGGAAGTTCTGGAAGATTCTAGAAGTTCTGGAAGTTTCTAGAAGTTCTGGAAGTTTCTAGAAGTTCTGGAAGTTTCTAGAAGTTTCTAGAAGTTTCTAGAAGTTTCTAGAAGTTTCTAGAAGTTTCTAGAAGTTTCTAGAAGTTTCTAGAAGTTTCTAGAAGTTTCTAGAAGTTTCTAGAAGTTTCTAGAAGTTTCTAGAAGTTTCTAGAAGTTTCTAGAAGTTTCTAGAAGATTCTGGAAGTTCTTGAAGGTTCTAGAAGCTTCTGGAAATAAGGAGAATGTTCTGGAAGGTTATCCATCCAGAGCTTGCCAGTTGATTTTTCGGAGTACCGTAACTACCGTAATCCTACAGAATTCTTCACCATTTTTTGACGGTGTACTATTGGGGTCCCTTAGGTAGTACATGCAAAAAATGGAACAATTCTGAGCACTTCGAACCCGTTTTCTAGCTATACTGTGTTATGTGGTTACTGTAGCTACCGTATCCCTACAGTAACCCGAGCTCAAAACGTTATGGAATCGAAGCGCTCGGTTACCCATGACTACATGCCAAATATGGAAGAAAACGGTCGACGGGCTCAAAAGTTATTCAGTGATAAGTGCTGGACAGACACACAGACACACAGAGCTATTCCTTTAGTATATAGAAGAGACCAGTCGGTGGCGCCGCCTACGGCGGCTCACCTCCTTTTTGTTCGTCGCTGCGCTCCTCAATGGGGGGTTAATTCGCCACGCTTAAACTCATTGTTGTTCATTGGGCAGTGATGCACCCTAAGCCTACTTCCTGTTCCAAAAATGTTTGAATTCCCGCCAAAAATTTTGAAAATTTGAATTCCCGCCAAAAATTTTGAAAATTCGAATTCCCGCCAAAATAATCAAATGTTTTGACGTTTCTGGAAGTTCTGGAACATTCTAGAAGTTTCTGGAAGTTCTAGAACATTCTAGAAGTTTCTGGAAGTTCTGGAACATTCTAGAAGTTTCTGGAAGTTCTAGAGCATTCTAGAAGTTTCTGGAAGTTCTGGAACATTCTAGAAGTTTCTGGAAGTTCTGGAACATTCTAGTAGTTTCTGAAAGTTCTGGAAGTTTCTAGAAGTTTCTGGAAGTTCTGGAACTTTCTAGAATTTTCTGGAAGTTCTGGAAGTTTCTAGAATTTTCTGGAAGCTTTTGGAGCTTTCCAGGAGGTTCTGGAACTTTCTGGAACTTTCTGGAAGCTTCTAGAATTATCTAGAAGTTTCTGGAACTTCTGGAAGCTCTGGAAGTTTCCGGAAGTTTCGAGAAGCTTCTGGAAGCTCTGGAAGTTTTTGGGTTACTGTAACTACCGTAATCCTACAGTGATTTTCACCATTTTTTGTTGGTGTGCTATCGGGGTCCCGTAGATACTACGTGCAAAAATTGGATTAATTCCGTTCATTCCGAACACGTTTTCAAAAAATGGGTTACTGTAGCTACCGTAATCCTACAGTAACCCAAGCTCCAAACGGTATAGAATTGAAGCGCTCGGTGACCCATGACTACATGCCAAATATGGTTGAAAACGGTCGAGAGGTACGAAAGTTATTCAGTGATAAGCGCTGGACAGACACACACACACACACACAGACAGAGCTTGCCGCTTAGTATATAGAAGAGATATCTCTTACTTGAAATCCGTTATCATAATTACGTGTATTAGTGTGCCGAAGATTTCCCCAAATTAATGTTTCCCGAACTCTCTTCGACTTATTCCCTTGCATTGGAGACTACTTTTATCTGTTGAATCGACGCGACGAATAAAAGCGTAACTATTGGCCAGTTGACCTTTTGATCGGCCGAGCCCAACACATATCCAACATGTAGACCCCCATTGCCTATCCGAGAAGACCCATACAACGCAGACGCATATTAACAAGTGGCAAAAAGAGAATACCAAGAAGGCCCTTGCAAAACCACATATCCAAAATGTAGACCCGCATTCTCTATCCAGTGAAACCGATAGAACGGAGACGCGTGGAAAACAGAGAAACGCAGAGAAAAAGAACTGATTGGGGTATAGATGGATGGGTACGGCAGCAACCGTCCGCTAAACGAACAAACACCCCAAATCTGCAGATGTCACTATGTTTTCCCACCGAGCAGATCTTTCGGCCGGTTGGGCCATCGCAAGTAGAAGACGTGTCATCTCTTTTCCAAGGCACTCGAGACTAAGGAGATACACACAGCAACAACCTCCCGCTGTGCTGTCAAACACAACAAGCGAGAAGGCGTAGAAGAGAAGAGAGCCAGAGAGCTTGCCCTCTGGACCGATTTCCTCATTGAGAGAGTACGGCAGACACGGTCTTGCATATCCAAGGCAGTGGGGACGAGGAGGATGTACACAGCAACAGGCGAACACAGGGTCCACCCAGGCAAGAAGGCTCAATTCGGAGGCGACAGTGCGCGACATACTAAGACGATAGTGCTCTGATTGGGATAGAGCGTAATGTACAATGTGTATTGTACACAGAAACATTGGAAACGCACTGAAAAACATGTAAGTCAGAAAGATTGACCCAGTAGATGTAGCGGACTATGGGGGCCATAGTGAGATTCTACAGCAACGGTCTTCAAAGAAAGAGATGGAGTTCGGAGCACGTGTGGGAAAATTCAAAACAAAACGAATTTAGAATTAAACTGAAAAACCTTCATATTACATACAGAAATGTTTGAACTCAATTTTAATAAGCTTATCTTTAATCTGAAGCTTCATGTAAGTGAATCCGCATCTGACGGTCATATTTTCCTTTGAGTAAGGTTGATCGTACCCCACAAACATTCTAGTTGGCACAGCTTGATTCACAATTTCCATGGCGAATTTCTCCAGAGCCAGATGATGACTACGGAACTGTTTGAACAAAGACTTCCCGCTTGATTCACTCATGACGATTTTATAAAAAAAAATCCTTTTGAATTATAAAGTTTAAAAATTTGCTTAAAACTTGAACATTGTATTTCTTACCTAATCGTTTTGAATCGATGAGTCGAGGATGAGCCAGTTCCATTGAGATAACGCTTCCCAAAGAGCACCTTTTCAGATGATTCAATGCTCTCACGATCATACAACTGGAAATAACTTGAGTCATCGGCAGAGAGCTCCAATTCCATTCCACGTTCACTGTTTTTAACTGAAACTAAAAAATAACTAAGCATTACTTTGATAACTAACCGTAATCCAAAAGAATGGTTTCGAATGGTTTTGTGACTTGTGGGACTGACTTTGTTGGAGTTGGCTTGTAGAAGATATACTGGACAGCAATTAAGTAAACAACCGTGTACAGGCAGAGGAAAAGCAAAAGTTTCATTTTCACCAAGCCTGAAAATGTTAACTGATTGATTCACAAAAGTTCACTGAAAATAAGAAAAACTAAATGTTCCCAAAGGTTCTCAGAAAACCGATTCCAATTTCGAAAAAATGATGACGAATTCCGATTCCAGAACATTCCATAGGACAAAAGATCAGTAGTTGATCGACTTATGACTCATAAGTTATGAACCGATGACCATTAAATGACCCATACAGTTTGTTTCTTTATTTCTAGATCACTTCATCACAGGGCACTGAAATTCACAAGTCAGAAAATATTCGAAACACGATCATGAACACATAACTTCTACTCTTTAGAAGCATTGACAGCCCGATGTTTTGCTGAGAATGAGTTCTGAAAACCTGTTTTTTTGTTTATTCATGCCAAATTTCAAAACTGTATTCATCGAGCGAGCAATGATTATGCTCATTAAACTCGATCTAATCTTGTAATACTTCCAGCCACATACATTTTAAAGTCAGCAGGCTATCTTACGTGTTACCTGTGTCATTTGTAGAACCTAAATGAACCTGAAATGCTAAACAGTTTTCCACCAGAATCAGCAGAGAAACTGGTCTATCAAAACTTAGGATGACCAATTTGACCACTTATTCAGGTGAAATCATACTGTTATGCTTTAGCTTTTTTTAGTTCAGCAGTTCATAGAGAATACCATCTCTTTTTTTGTTTTTTGAATAATTAGTGTTTCCGTATATATTTCTCACAGAAAAAAAACACTTACATCCTTTTGGCTATCCTTTCCAGCGCCCGTATCTTCAGGGAATGTATCGTCGAGTTCATCTGATAGTGAATACCTGAACTTTTGTTCTCACTTATTAATGTTTCTTTTTTTACACAATTTCTGTCCGCGAACGCGGGAAAAAAAAGCAAACAGTTTTGCAGCACCAAACCCAGCAGAAAAACTGGTCTGTCAAGCTGTGAATCTTAGGATAACCAATTTGACCGCTTACTCAGGTGAGATCATACTGTCCTGTTTGAGCTTTTTCAGTTCCGCATTCTGTTTCTAGAATGCCATCAACACTAACAATATTCGTTAGTTATCAACATTGTTATGTAAAACAAAACGGAATCTTTGAAGGGTTTTCTGATGAAGAAAAACACTTACATCTTGTTTGTACCATCCAGTTTCCATTCTCAGGAAGTGTGTCATCCAATTTCGTATCATATAGTTAATGCCCAAACTTGAACAGGAACTGGAGGCACGAATTAACGCTGATATCATAGTGTACTCATGTCGATTTATGAGAAGATCGCACGTCATGCCTGAAAAAAAGAAGTTTGGATGGCTTTTAGCGGGCTTCTTGGGAAAATCGTCGTGAAACAAAACAATTGAGGCTGCTTGAGCAGCTACTGGAATTGTTCGATTAAACATGAAGTACTTTTCAGGTATGAAGATTTATCTTGGAGAGATTTGGAAGGTAAAGCTGGTATAAGTGTTCCAGCAAGTATCAATTTTTTATCATCAGGCAAAATACAAGATGATTTTCTTAGCTTTTTTGAGACTATTTTTGGAAAACCGCGTTAGTAGCAGGAAAAACTATGCATTGTAGCTTGCTTATTACATTAGGACGTCATTTTGAGTTTTTGTCGAAATAGTGTTCTAGACAACTCTTACGCTGCGCAACATTGATAGCGTCTACAAATGTGACAGTGCATAAATTTATAAGAGTGGCATGGCAGATCGCTCAAAAAAGAGGGAATGGCACGGCACATTCCTATTTTTGATACATACATGTTGTTATATTCACGACGACATCAGCACGACTTTCATTTTTGATTGATTTGACTACATCTAATATTTTCGAAAGTGTGAGAACTAACCTTCTTGTTATTCCAACGTACTGAACAAGTTGTTTTATGGTTGTTTGGAGTATGTGTATGGTTTCTGGAAATGGAATAAACCTTCATTGTTGACTTTCGGGCTGTGCTTTTGGATTTGATGATTACGAAGACAAGTCTTTTGTCGTTCAAAAAAAGTATGACTTCATGGTTGAGATTGACGCCTCGATCTTGAAAACTTTCTGCCTACATTCGCGAATTTTTCATGAACTTTCGAATAAAACTTATCGAATTTCTATAGGAGAAGTCCTTGGCATTTCATTGGTCCTAACTTCAGTTTGGCTTTCTTCGTTGTTCATCGAGCACAGTAAAAACCTGAAGAAATAAAGAAATTATGGCAAGCAGCGACTCACAAACACAGATCACGATAGAGACAAAGGCAAGCGCGCTCTATTGAAACCGATTTATAGAGGGAGGTTTGAAAAAGGGTTTTGGGGTTGATCAAGGAAGAACGGAGATAGAATGTGCCTTGGACCTTTTTACAGTGAATTGGAATGAGCAGAACTTTAAACTGGAATTACTGAAAAGAACCCTTTGAAGGGCTCGTGCCGGGCAGTGCTTTAGTGATAGTTTGGGTAGAAATTATGAAAACGGATGTTTTATGAATATGAGAAAAAAAGATGGGAGAAGTATTGAGAAAAGGTTTTGAAGATAGTTTTCGAAAAATTAACTCGGAAGCCGACCGGCCAAAACTTTTCAAGTATAGCTTGTATGAATAGGCAAGCGAATGCGCGCATAGCAAGTTGCAAACACAGAAACGCAGACGATTGAACACTGATTCGGATATAACGGGATGCGCATGACATCAATTCTGCGTTGGCAAACACAACAAGCAAGAAGACGTTCGCAAAGAGACGGAGAGCTTGGCCTCTGACCCATCACAAGACACAATACGTAGAAAAACGTTCTTGCATAGCCGAGGCAGTAGTAACAACCGATATACACACATCAACAACCCCCGCTGTGCTGTCGAACACAATAAGAGAGTAAGCGTAAGAGCGAGCCGGGTAGCTTGGCCTCTTGGCAGACGGGAATGCATACAGCAATTAGTAAAGATGAGGCAACGTTCAAGCGAGACTCCTCGGAATGCCGAAGATCAGGCGATCAATATTGCGCGACACACACAGCAACTCAGACGAAAGGTTCTGATGGGGATGACATGAAATTCCCAATGCGCACGCACCGCACAGACTAAAAAGTTGAAATACACTGACAACGAGAGCAGCAAGAATTTTTAATTCCGTGGGCCTCTTTTTTCAAATTGGTTTAGCAACCTGAGTCGATAAAAAAACAAAAAATCGCTTTGTGCTGGAGATTTCATATTAGGAAGTCTTTTTCAATGAAAACAGCAGTTCACTAGACGACTGTTATGCTGCGCAACTTTGATAAAGCCCCAGTTTTTATTTGTTTCAATGGAATATTCTTGAAGCAGGCTCCAAACAACCTATGAAAAAACTAGCACAACATCGAGCAACATAATTGATTGTTAGTCCGTAATTTTTCTCGTTCAGTTCACTGACTTTCTGTCTATTTTTAGATGTTTTTAAAACGTGTAACTAACCTTTCTTGCCTTGGTGATAGTCAGACATGGTGTCGAACAAAGCGTCTTCTGGTTGATAAGCGAGTGTGCATAGTCTCTGAAAGTTCAATGAACGTTTTTTCTCAACTGTCGAGGTTTGCTATTGGATTTGATAAGTATAATGACATGCTTGATTTTCATCATTCACAACGTAGAAAAGTATGACGCACCTTTGCATTTTTCTTCCTTGCTCAATCTTTTCATTCATTTCTTCGTTTTCATCCCATCTTCGTCTCCCCACGAGTCCTTCACTTTAATTTGAAGCAATGATGAACGATGTTTTCCAGTTCTTCTTGACCTCATGTTACCAGCGACAACTGAAACAGATTAAGAGTCATGTCTACGATTTCCGATAATTAAAACTCACTTTGAAATGAGAAGTCATTCATTTCCATTTGCGTCTTGTTGCGATTCTGATTACACTGAAGAAATAGCCAATTTGCAAGAGTTCCATTACGTAATTGGCATCTAAACTCGTGATAAATTGTGTCAGCTCCATAAAAATAAAAGAAGAGAATAAGCGTGAATGGAAACTATCGAAATTATGAATATACACGAGAAAAAGATGACGAAAGAGGTTTAGGTATTTGAATGACGCAGCGTGTCTTGTCGTCGATTGACGCACATTGGTCGCAACCACTCACATCGGTGAATGCACGCTGTGAAAGGCCCTGACTGAGGCAAACACTGATGGAAGACGACAAATGACCTCATCAAGAAGTCGTATCGTTTTTTCCTGAGGATGATTATATATGAGAAAAGATATTAGAAAAGTTTTCTCGAAACTTTTTCAAAACGTACATTTGATAAACTCAAAAACTCCATACTTTATTGAAGTGACAATAAAACAGCCGGGAGAACAAAAAATCAACAAAGTACAGCAGTATACATTAGAAGATCGGTTGAAACAAAGTGAAATCGGGCGTAGTGTCACATAAGAATGAGCAATTAATCCAAAATGAGACTTTAGGATAAATGAAAACAGGTCAGTGTAGGAAATTTCGATTGAATGGACAAGAAAAGAACACGGGTAACGGAATCATCAACAAGATATTATGTTGGAAGATCAAATGGAATAAAACAAAGAAACGAAATTTGAAGCAAAGACTTGGGAGAAAGAAGACAGATCAGTGAACGGTATTTTTTCAAAGAATGAAGTAAGGGCTGAAGAGCATTAGTCGGAGTTGAAATGTGATAGATGATTGGAAGTTAAGAAAAGATTATTTGAAGTTGTGAGAGGTAGAACATTATAAATGAGATACTTTGGGAGGTGGTGGCATAAGATCAAAACGGAAAAACATTGAAAAATGTCCTTACTTATCTTCCCCGAGCAAATTCTTCTGCGCCATCAGCCAAAAAGGTCGTGAATGCATCCATAAACTCCTTCGCCGAAACTTCATTCAGCATTCCTTCATCGATCTCTGCATCCTCCGTTTCCACTCGTCCGGCCACCACCAGCACCTTCTGGACCAATTTTGCGAGACTGTATGTGGCAGTGTTACCGAAAGGAACATGCACCCTTGGATTCTCGACAGCGTGGACAACGGGACTCCTGGGCTCTCTTCTTCTTTGATTTCTCCGATTGTATTCCCCAATCCTTTTCTCCACTTCCTCGTCGAAGTTCCTCACTTGTGTGGCAGGATCATTGAACTCCATTGCTGGCCATGCAGCTCTCGCAAAAGCTTCATATGGATGAAACTTTGCTCCGATTGGGCGAATTTCCTGACATCTCAGGCATCTTAAAATAAACTAGGTTTGAACCCATACTCAAAAATTCTAAAAACTCACTGGTACGCAGGCACCAAGAGGCCTTTCTCTTTTTTATCGCGAGCGTTCCGGAGGTCCATATAGAGACTCATGAGCCCGTGACACTTTATGCACTTCACGAGGTTGGGCAGAGTGACGGTCTTCTGCTTCCAGATCACATCTATCGGCTCCATGTAGTCTGCGTTGGCGGATTGGGTGCTGACCGATTCCATTGTTCTTACGGGAGCTCCGTTGAACAGCGGCCTCTGTGTGATCGGTCCAGGCATGGCAGCTGGTCTGTAGCTCTGCTTTACGGGGACCGGTGCCTGAAAACAAAATTTTTTTATGTAACTCCTACAGTTGCTCATTAGAGAGGAATCAAGGGGGGTACATTAGATGAAATTTTGATGAAATTTTAGAAAAATTTTCCAGTAGTTCTATCTCTATTACAAGTTTTACGGAAATTCTTATTGCTGCTAGGGTTCTATTGGGATGTTTTCCAACAACATGACCAAACTCTCTTACAGATTATACAACACCTCCGAAACGCTACTCACCGTTGGAACAGCATTCATTGCCTCGGCCTCCCTCTCTGCTTCCTCCTCCTCATCTAGAATTTCCTGCTCCATCCTTTCGATCACTGCAAGATGTTCGTCTCGCTTCCTCTCAGCCTCACTTTTTGAGCTTCTGACTTCGTTTGATGGCTCCGGTTCTCTGCGCGGCTCCGGTGCTTTACGTGGCTCCGGTGCTCTGCGTTGTTTGGGTAGATCTGCTGAAGTTGATCCACTGGCATTTCTTCGGAATGGGTCCGGTCCTCTCAGTTGTTCGGAAACAACTGCCGACATACCTTCGCTGGCATTGGTTTGGAATGGGAAGGTTTCAAGAGCTTGTCCAACTGGAAGTTGAGCGACTGGAGCTTGACTTGTTTTGGTCTTCGCTCTTTCTCCCCTGTCCAACATCAATCGCACATACTCCAAAGTGGTAATATCTGGATTCACATCGGCTGGCAATTGGATGCTTCCGGGTGGTCCTTGCTCTTGGATAACATTCTCAATATGCCGATAGAAAGTTGGAGTCGAAGAAGGAACAACGTTTGGCATCTTGAAAAGGACGTCGTTGGCCACTGGATGTCCCTGGTGCGGCTGGTCTCGTTTGAGGCTTTGAGGTCTTCTTAGCGAGTTTGGAGCAGTCCAGTCTTGTTCCTTAGGAGCAGCGCGAGGAGCCAATGGTGGAAGAGGGCGATTGAGTGGTGGTGCTGGAACTCTCGATTGCTGGGCCAACGATCCTTGAGATGCGTGCTGGCGCAGAAAGTTGTTCTGAGCCGCAGTCCCATTTTTGAGGGATGGTGTGCGTTGGGATTGGCTCTCAGCAATTCTTCGGGTAGCAGCTGCCCGAATAAGCTCCACGTTGGCAGCTACTTCCATGCTCAAAGCATCATCCTTTTCTTGAGAATCCATTCCCCGAATCGCAACTGGAGGTGCTCCTGCTCCATTGTCCTCATCATCTGTTCTTCTGATTGGCATCATGACTGGCGAATGTGGAGGTTGGTCCTACTGTAATTAAAAAAAATCAACGAATGAAACGCTCACAAATTTTCCTCACCAATTCTAAGTGTTGGTCTTGATCTTGTCTTGACAGATTTTGATAGTTCCGAAGATTGGGAAGCAAGTTCTGAAACGTAGAATATATTAAGCTATTCTCACACAAAAAGTAATTAAAAGCGAGAAAAACTGGCGAAGATTGTTCTGAAACGAGATTAAAGTATCGGTACAACCCATTGAAGCGACCCCGGATTAGAACTACCCCAATCAGGTCCGCTCAAATCAGAACCCAATTTTGTTGTATCAGAACGATCTTAACACTGCCGATTTTTGTATGGAAACAACTTTTTTCCAAATTAGTTCTAGCCTGTTTAAAAAACCAATTAATCGTTTTTGTTCCAGAACTTTCGACAAACATGTTTCAGCGAACATTCGAGAATAAATTTGAACATTTCGGTTTTGAACAGGCTAGAACTGATTTGGGAAAAAGTTGTTTTCATACAAAAATCGGCAGTGTACAGATACACATTTACGCTGAAAAAAATTTTCAGAAAACCGTCCCTATTTGACAAAAAAGGAAAAAGACGGTATTCCTTCTAGAACATTCTCAATGACCAGCTCGCTTCTTTGACGTTCTTTATCTTTCTTCGTCGTTTTCAAAATTTTTTTTTATTGATGTTAGGGTATTATTGGACCTTCACTCTACAATTTCTCATAATTTCCCCACAGACATTACTACGCCTTTAAGAAAACAGGAAGAAACTGATATCTGTACGAAGAGTTTTAGTTTTTCAGATTTTCGCTGCTCATTTTCTGGTACAACCATTTGTGAAACTGATATCATTCGATCGAGAATTTTTTTCTCTACGATTTCATGTATTCACATCCCATGTTTTCACAGAACCAAAGATTCCCGAACTTGGTTTCTGATTCGACTAGTTATGACTCGAAGTAGCCTATTTTCCTTTCAGTGGCCGAAGTTTCGGTCACTAGGAGTTTGACGACCGCCAGTTGATGGACAGTTCGCGTTTTGGGATTCTCGTCCAGAAGGCCACGGTCATGAACGGGTTTTTCGAAATATATATCTTTTTTGTGAGCGATTGTTCCCGTAAATGGCGAAGCAAAGTTTTTTTTCCAAAAACAGTCAAAACAATATAACAAAACAGAACAATGATGTCGAAAATAAGATTCAAATGGTTTTTTTTAATAAAATTAGAGAAATCAATTGTCTCCGCATGCGCAGACAGTGAAACAGACAATGCAAACACAACCACCATGAAAAGGGAGAGAGGAGAAGGGCGCTCTAGTGCGACCTAGCGTCCATTCAAACTGTGACGTCGTTCATAGAAGGTGTTTTAAAGGAGGCCTGTTGCAATAAAAAGTTGGTGAGATTTTTGCACCATCGGATAGAGCTCGGCAAGTTACATCGAAAAGTCTCTTACCATTTTTTGCGAAAATCACATTTAGGTTACGGTATGGGGCCTGAAACGGGGAACCTGAAAAGAATTTTTTTCTGATTACTCTTCCATATTGACTGATCCTCACAAGGGAACCTCAACACCTTGTAATTCTGGAATTGGCTGTAAACTTCATGAGAGGTTCATACCAGTCTAGATAGATACCAAAAAAATTTGGCACTGTTCTAAAATCGAGGACCCAAAAATAAATCGAGGACCCAAAATTTTTATCGAGGACCCAAAAATTATATCGGGGACCCAAAAAATAAATCGAGGACCCAAATAATAAATCGAGGACCCATCTAAATCCAGGACCCATGAAGACCTAAAAACAACTTTTCAATCTTAACTTTTCAATCGCGTTGACACTGCATAGTTAAGCAGCATGATAAGTCGGTTCTACCCTAGTTCAGAAGTCCCAAAAAAAGGACCCATCAAAATAAAAAGGTCACAAGATACGAAAAAGATTCGAAGATGAATTAAAGGTCCTGTAACTTTTCTCTCTAGTTCAGACTCATGAAGCGGTCATGAAATGTTCACTAACAACGCGGATCTAAAAAGCTCTAAAAATATTTCTTGTTGTATTTCCTAAGCTTGTTTTGGTAGTGGCCCATTTTATTCATCCTTCGGAAACGTAAAACACTACTATTAAAATCAGGCTTAGGAAACACAGAGCCCAGGCAACATCATTTGGAGCCAAAATCGGTCTGGAAAACATTTGTTGTGTCCCGGAAAAGATTTTTAGAGTCCCGAGTTTTTCTCGAAATTTGAAAGGCACCCTATGGCCTACACATGAGTCCCGGGTATTTCTATGAGCCTCGAAAAATAATACACGGGAAATGGATAGGAGCCGTATTTTCCTCTACATTTTTGGTTATGCATAAAATTTAGTTTTACCCACAAGCAGATTATTGCTCTGAAGAGTCATAGAACACTGCTGATTGTTAGTGGACATTTAATGACCGCTCCATGAGTCTGAACTATAGAGAACAGTTATGGGACCTTTATTTTATCTTCGGACCTCTTTCGTATTTTGGGACTTTTTCTTTGATGGGCTTTTTATTCTGATGGAACTTTTTTTGGGACCACTGAACTAGAGTAGAACCGACTTATCATGCTGCTTAACTATGCAATGTCAACGCGATGATAAAATTGAAGAGTGTAACCAACAAGGTCAAAATGAGCACACAACCCAATGATATGTCACATTAATACGTTTTTAGGTCTTTTTGGGTCCTCGATTTAGATGGGTCCTCGATTTATTATTTGGGTCCTCGATTTATTTTTTGGGTCCTCGATTTATTTTTGGGTCCTCGATTTATGGCATCGGTCCTCGATTTTAGAACAGTGCCAAAAATTTTAGGATCCGCTGATCACTTTCAACCAAGTTATGACGCCTGGAAGTCAGAATCAGTGGATTTAGGCTTGAAATCGTCCATTTTCGGGGACCGTTTTTTCGACCTCCCAGGTTTTTTTCGAAGTGTTTCCTGTTGAAAGGAGTCTTTTAGCAGTCTAAAAAACATATTTTTGAAGTTTTAGTGAAAAAAAAATTTTGTCTGAAATTTCGAAAATAATGATGGCAAGGATTACAAGGTGTTGAGGTTTCCTTGTCAGGTCAATAGCATTTTCAGATAATTTGAAACAGACTTATAGTGATAACTCTTTCAGATTGTCAGATTCCGCCTTTTTCAGAATCTTGGTGATTCTTTTCAGAATGGAAATATGAACTAGAGTTGTTTTTTCCAGGTTTTTCCTTTGAATTGACTGATTCTTAGCTCAATGTCGTTTTCAGATCATTTAGACTCATAGTGATAACTTTTCCAGATTATCGGTTTTCAGTCAATTTCAGAATCTGCGCGATTCTTTTCAGAATCGAAATATGAACTAGAGTTGTTTCCTCTGATTTTTCTCTGAAGTGACTGATTTTAAGGTCAATAGCATTTTCAGATCTTTTAGAACAGGCCCATAGTGACGACTTTTCCAGATTTTCAGATTTCAGCGATTTCCATGATCTCGGTGATTATTTTCAGAAGGTCCAGTGTTTTTATAAGCTTATCGCCCATCTTCCGATGAGCCATCTTTCGATGTCCAAAAATTAGATTTCTTTGCTTATGTCTCGACTCCGATACAATTCGGTGCATTTCTGCCGAAACCCGTACTGAAGAATATTTCGTTGGGGTTTTATGCATCGTTATGGACAGACGGCTGGCGGGTTCCGCCGCTCTCTATCTTTTATGTGCGGGAGGGGCGGAGTTTGGTTGGCAGGAAAGGTAAACAGAAGTACCACAGCGTCTCTCTACCCGCTCTCCTCCAATCAAACGCTATTTCGAACACGGGAAATGCGCATCCGCCGTTCGCGTCAACAGTACCCCCTTGCGCATCCCCAAAAGTTCAGGCCTAATCTTGATGTTTTTGAAGGTTTAACATAGAACTTTTAGCAAGTTTCAATAAAAATCGAGTTCCTGAATTTTTTCTTAACCGTTGTCAATCACTTTTTGTGTAATTTATCGTTGATTTTTAATCAAAACCCCTATTTTCATTTTTACAGATTGCCCCTAACGATCATCACCGCTCCAGAACACAGATGAGAAAACGATCAACTGAGAGGAATAACCAACGCGGTAATTGTATTCCTGGAAATAATGAATCAAGTGGTAAGTATGTCTTCAAAAGCTTTTCAAATATTCAGATGTTTATTCCAGTAATGGGATCGGCAGAACATACTTCAAACCATGATAATATCGTTGGAACTTGCTCTGTTGGAAAATAAATTCCAAACTGAAACTTTGGTAAGTGTTTATTGTGAAAACTGAACAGATCCATCAAATATGCACTTCAGGGAGATGCCAGGATGGAAAGCAGGATTTTCAATACCTTCGCTCTGCGAAAAAGTCTGCCGACCTTTATGGTGTTTTCATCCATAGAATCTACCAAGTGCGGTTAGTCGTTACGCAAGAACTTCAGATACTCTCCGCGTCATTTTTTCAGAAGTTCGAAGCTATAGAAAATGCTGGTGTAACTGCTGGGAATTCGGTTGGCTAGCAGATGATTTTTGAGGGATGATCGACTGGAATTGAGAAACGAGGATTGAGCTTCTTGTCGTTTGAAACTGCTAGGCAGACATTAAAATTGTGAGTATTTTGTCAGAATGAAATTTAAAAAAATGTTTTTTTTTCTCGAAACAATATATGATTTGTAGCATCTAAACGATTAAATGCAACTAGTGGCATTGAGAATCAGAAAGAAGACACCAAAAAACATAGATTTTATTTAAGTATGAAGAATTTGGGTGTAGAAAAAAAATGCAACAAAGCGACGTATTCTTGTAATATCCTTGTGAATCACAGGAAGATTGGGTACAAAGATAAACGAAGAGTGTTCGAATGTGTGTGAAGTGTCGTTTGCGAGATAGAATGAATGATTTATTTGTTTAAGGAGAACCTTTCACTCACCAATATAGGCAACATAGGCTATACATTTGCATCTATGCTTGTGGAAAATAAAGTATCAAATGCTTTTTTGAAATCAATGCAAATGTTGCTTATTGGCTGAATAGTTTTATGCAAAATTTGGTTTCACATTTGGTTTCCAGCTTTTTTCGAGACGATTATGACAGAATCTGAATTCTGGACCGGTTCACCTAGGTCAACGAGTTTTTTTTGAACCAACATGTCCAAATTGAGTCGTGATACAATCGCCTTCTAACTCTCTTTTTGCAAGTCGGATCTGTTCGAGTTTTCTTGTCACAAGCACTCCTGTATTTTTTTTAGCGGGAGCATTAGAACTGTCGGTCATGATGATCACTTTGTAAAGTTTTTTCTTTGCTGGCATCGCAGGAAGAACATGTAAACACTCTTGTTTTTAGGAAAATTTAACCTGAAAAAGTAACGAAAGTATATTTTTAAATAAAAAATGCTGCTTTAAGCTCTTTCAGATTTCTGCAAACAATGATTGTCTCAAATGAATCGTCTTCATAAGCTGACTGGACAAAAAAAATGATTTAAAAATTAAAAAAACCTTTGCCTTTTTTGGTTTTATGAATTGAACCAAGTTCTCCCATTTTTAAGTTATCGGACGTAAAAACGACAAAAAAACTACCTAACAACCAACAATGTCATCTAATAATTTTTGAAGACTTACTAGTCCGGGCGTCTAATTTTTGAAAGGCAGAGAATATAGTTTAGAAAGAATTTTGATAAATTTAGAATAATCGATGAAAAATAATAAACGGTACCCGAACCATCTCCAAGGTAGGAATATTGTGTAGAATGAGTGAAAAGCTGAGCAAATGTGTTGGAGGTGGAGTCTGTACTAGATTCTTGAGAGAAGTGTTTGCTAAGCTAACGTTGCAATGTTTGGTTAACTGTACAGTGGGAATGGGAATCTGAGAAAAGGTTAGGCTTAAGTAAATACTTGAGAAGCAAATATAGGTATTATTCGGGTTCAGAAAATTTTTTAGACTGATTGTACTGTTAGATGAACCATTAGAACTTTCCATTAGTATTTCGTATGTATTCAGTTTTGTGCAGTTTGAATGCAGGACTATTTTAACAGATTGAAAAATTGATTCTTATGTTTCTTATGAATCATTTCATAAGTTATGATCTTTTTATTAGTCATTCTCAAAAAGAGCGATGAAGAATACTATGAAGTGTATATAATTTTTTGTCTCCTTTGAGTTAATTCCGTCAGGAGATATCGTCCTTGAGCAGTTTTAGGTAAGATGATACACGCTTGCTTCAAGCGGCCTTGTGTGACAAAAACTACTTATGTAACATGTCACGAGTAACACTTCTTTCATAGTCAGTTAAACACAATTTCATCTTGCAAAGTAGTCGGCTTTTTCCGCACTCTCCCGTTTTTTGAATTTTTGTTTTGGGTGTTTTCCATTATATCCAATTTGTCCAATCCTCATCCCATCTAGTTTCCCATATTGTTTTCTATGGAACTAGTTATTTAGCTACCTGTATTGAGCTTAAAAGTTAAGGTATATCTCTAGGAGCCTTCAGATTTGTCTCTCTTTAGCTCTGTGTTACTTTTCTTCTGTGCATGGAAGACAGATCTATAGAGGCGACGCAAGTAGCAATTACGTCACTGAACGCAGACCGCCATGTAAAAGAGAGGGCTCGGCCCCGAAGAGGGCAGTCAATAATGCGCGACATACACACAGAAACAAAGACGAAAGAGATCTGATTGGGATATTAAGGATGTGCGAACAGGACCTCCCGCTGCGCTGCTAAACAAACAAGTGCCTCTTTACTTACGTAGTGAGCTGGGGAGTTGGCCTTTCGACTAGTAGAATCCTCGTGCACAGAAAATGCGTAGAGAAGAATGCATACCAAATCCGAGGCGATGAATGTTTCAATATTACAAGGAGTACTAAATTAAGAAGTTAGGAACGAAATTCTAGACCATAACAGAGGCCCAAAGGAGATGGATTTAACAAAGTTAGGTTACATAATGTCAACGGATAGATCTCCTTTATTAGGTGAATCTTCGCGAATATTTTTCAATCGGCTTCGCCACATCGCACAAAGAAAGATTGTTCAGTCACACAAAACTTCATGGATTGTTCTTAACATTTCTTGCAGAAATAGCTCTGTCGCTTCATTCCTCGATCACTAAGCTTTGAGAATAACTGTTTTATGTTTGTAATCAGTAGGGTTAAAACTATCCTCCTATGGTAATTGTTCTTTTCTTAATCTTGTTTGACTCATCGACTTGCGCAACGAAGATGTAACAGCAACGCAATAACTAATGACGTCACTGTAGTCACGACCGGTTGACCCTTCGATGTAGAGAGCCATCGCAAGAGCAGAATCGCTTAAAGGGGGCCTATTACAAAAAAATTTATTGGGTAGATTTTTATACCATCGGATAGAGCTTGACGAAAAACCTCGAAAATCCTCTTGCAGGTATGGTCGGAAATTCCATATTGACCTGATATTGCACGTGAAAGAAAATTTCGTTGTCTGGGAACATTTACTTTGACAACATTTATCAGAGAAACCAAAAGATTTACAAAAAAGTTGTCAAGAGTAAACATGTAGTAAATGTAATTTTGAACAACTTTGTAGTTGACCACATTTGTCATGAAAAATTCCTTTCCAAGTTATGAGCTCTTTTCTTCCTCGTCCTCTTCTCGGACAACGAAAAATAAACTCTTGGACAACGAAAATGAATAGCGTGAAAAATAGTTCAAATTTCTACTGTTCTCAGACAACGAAATTTTCTTTCACGTGCAATATCAGGTCAAATTGGAATTTCCGACCATACCTCCAAGAGGATTTTCGAAGTTTTTCGTCAAGCTCTATCCGATGGTATGAAAATCTACCCAACAATTTTTTTAGTGATAGGCCCCCTTTAATACATAACATCCCACATCCGAGGCGACTGAACAACGGTAATACGCAAGGTAACTATTTGCAAAGACAAGAAACGCGGAGAAAAAGAGGGATGCGGACGGCAACAACCCCCCGCTGCGCTGCTAAACAAACAAGCGTTCTAATACTGAAGATGCTATTCTTTCTTCGCAATGGTTTGGGACGGTTGTCCTCCAGACCTGCTAACCCACAGCGAGAGCACGTAAAAATACGTAGAAGACATGGTATCGAACATCCAATGCAAACGAGAAAGTGGGGGATGAGAACCCGGGGTAACATTTCATTTAGGCAAGAGTTTTGCTTTTCGAATCGCGGAATGTTGCTTTTTATTTCTTCTGAAATTAATATGTAGAGCACTATAATTTTGGAAGAAAACAAAACTAATGAAACACATGCTGATGCGCGTGGGTCTCGCAGCGCGCTTGTCGATTTACGAGCTGTTGTGGCCGGGGGCCACCGTTTTGCTGGGTTATCGGTATAAATACTGTCGACAAAACAGATTTGACTGGGAAACGGACTTTATTTTTTGAAAGACAACATAATGGAAACAGCAAAAAACGAGTTAATTTTAGAGTTAGAAAGGAACAAAGTGAGCGACACAAAAACGATGAAACTGGGAAAAGTTGAGTGAGGGAATCGGGAAAAAGACATTGACAATGGGAATTAGCTAACTTATAAGAAGTATTAAGAGCGTAAGAAAACAACGTGTTGAAAAACGTAAGAGCTGGGAATGTTGCAGCGGGAAGAAACAATTGATAATTCCGGTAGAGATTATTTTTGGAGTGAGTAAGTATTTGACGAGGAAAATCAGCAGACATCGGGGACGATAAGCACAGCTGTTGGTGTTTAGGATGAATGAGGATTAGAAGAAGAGAGCGAAGACTTTCTGAAAAATTGTATATGGAAATATGAAATTAGTTGAGTATTAACTTACCAAAATGTATGGTCCATAAAATAGTAAATAGTGAAATTCGACACAGAAAAGCAAGATGACGAAGATGGATCTAAAAACGTAAAATCTTCAGAAAGCGCTCTCGAATTTTAGGAAAAAATTTTACCTGGGCCCAATCAATTGGTTCCACTTTCTCCTTCCTCACCATCGACTTTCTTTCCGAACTCAGCTGGAACCGAACCTTCCATTAAATTTTCGATTTCCTTTTGCAAGTCGTCTTTCATTATTTCCTGTTCCTTTTCTAATTTCTTCTCTTCCTCCTTTTTGGCTCGGTTTTGGAGAGTGGCAAGTTGATCGCGGTGAAGTTCCTCCATTGTTCTTTTCTCCTCTTCATGGCTCATGTTGAGTTTATTGAAATCATTCTGGAGGGCGTTGACTTGATCTTGGTGTGCGTTTCTTACTGCTTCCAGTTTCAAAGAAAATTCGTCTGGGGCTATTTGCTGAGCATCATTAGTCTTGACCGCCATTGTATCTGAAACTTTGTTAGAGATATTTTCAGACTTTACTCTTTATTAATACTTACCACTTCCACCATTGCTCAGAGTTCCAACAACATTCCTTGGTGCCACTCCCCAGAATTCCCAGGCACTACGCTTCTCTTTCTTCAACGCTTCATACTTTTCTCGGAGCTTGACTTTCTCCTCCCGGATCTCCTTCTTCTCGGACATGTGCTTGTTGACTAAAAAAACCTGGTTATTAATAGAAATTGTATGTTTAAAAAAATACCGTCAAGCTGAAGTTTTGCAAGCTCCTCCTCCAAGGCAACTCGAGATTTTTGAGACTCTGCCGCCAATTTCTCCTTTTTTTTGCTCTCTTTCAACTGCTCGGTCAAAACTTCTTTTTCACTGTAGAGTTGCAAAACTGAAATTAACAAGTATACAAACTGAGTTTTGATGAATACTACTTACCTCTCTCACTTGCCTCTTTCTTTTCAGCATTCAGCACCTCCACTTTTCCCTCCATTTTGGCTTCATTGACTTTTGAGCCGCTCACTAAAAAAAAAGAAAATTTTAGAAGCGTATACATTAAAAAGGCTTACGCATTTTCTTAACATCTTCCAGTTGCTGGGTCCGATCTCGGTCTGTCTTCTCCATCAGATCTTTCTCCTTCTTTGCCACGGCCATCTCGATCTTCATCTTGGCGTTGTCCTCTTTTTCGGTGGCCACTTAAAACATTTTTGATTTTTTTTTCAAAATCTTCAAGTTGAGTAAACTTACGATCTTTCTCCAACTTTTCATTCGTCGTCTTCAAGAGAGAGTTCTCCATTTGCAGTGATCCAATAAGACGTTGCTGTTCAACATCTAAAATCAGTTAATTCATAGTTTTTTTTAGAAGTTTTGTTCACAGAAAACTCACTTGTTGAACTTAACTGGCAGTTGTTCTTCGAGAGTCTTTCGGCCAGATCAGCCTGGTCCTTCCAATACTGAACCTGAGCCTTTAGATCCTCAATTTCCGAGTTTTTATCCTTCTCTTTGCTGGCTAATTGACCGGCTGAAAATCAAACAAAAGTGTATTATAAAATGAAAAATGATAAACTTACTTCCGGATTGACACGTATTCTGGATAGTAGTTGGTGCAATTGGAGGATCGATCTGACTTGCCACTTGGTCAGATGTTGGAGCATCTTCACTTCGATGTACACGTTTGCGGATCGTTACTGAAAAATTACAACATGTTATTTCAGATAGCTATGTACTTGTCAATCAAAATAATACTCAAAAAATACTTTCACTCACTGTTTCCATTGGACGAGTCTGGCATTGAAGCACCTTTTCCTTCCTCAGTTTTCTTCGAAATTGTGCCCGTTTGAGCCAATTTTGGGTCTGTTGGAGCCAGTCTTGGGTCCGTTGGAGCCGGTCCTGGGTCTCTTTGAGCCAGTCTTGGGTCTGTAGGTGCTTTGTTGCTCGGATCTTCTGAAAATAATCACTTTTATTTTGATTTCAAAAAAAAAGAGAAGAAATATAATTTACCATCAGCAGCATCACCGATTCCGGTCATCTTGGTCTTCTTTCTCGATGAACTTTCTTCGGACATCTTCTTAACTTTCACGTTGACGATAGATTTCACTGAAAACTAGTCAAATTGAATATAGATGCGTATAGACAAAAGATAAACAACGGAAATGGAAAGAACACGTTTGAAAAAAAGGAAGAGGGGGAAGGTTTCCTCCCCGCTTTCTTTCTTGAATATAAACACTTGAATACAATACCCAAGACTTCAAAGGAATGTATTTCTGTTAACCGAACTTTAGGGATGTGACAGCTTCTGAGCAAGACTATAAGATCGTTGAAGATTAAAATAAACGACCTCCGTTTGTCTCTTCATTGTCTAACAAGACAATGTTTTTTCTCACGCGGGTTTGGAATTTTCTATAAATTGATGGTCTGAAAGTAGATGTCCCGGTGGGTGAACTTTGAAGTTTTAAAAAAACTTGTCAGAAAACGTGCTGCTGAGAGAAAAGACCAAAGGAACCCTTTTATGTGGGACTACTCCCATTGAAAAGTTGCATGTTACAGAAGAAAATAAAAACAAAGAGGCAGGTGAGGGCAGGTGGCCCAAAGATTTCCCAATCAAAACATCCAGCTACGCTTTGCAAAGAAAAACATAAGATTCAAATTTTTGCACCATTCAAATTCCATTCATCATAATTTAAACAGCGACTATTGCTGTGGTAGCGGTGACATGAAAAGAGCGTGGGAAAGTGCAATTTCTTTGTGTACTTAGCAAGAACGGCGGCATTAAAAGAAGAACAATGATTTTGAATTTAAATATGAAACCAAATGAAAAGAATATAAGAGTATTAATAAAAAGGTATATGTAGAAGAATTGAACTTCTAACAAAAAAGATCAAAAGATAGAAAATAATGGTACATGGGTAAACATTTTTATTCAAAGAGAGGGAAAAAAGTTTCAGTTTGGGAATTCGAAGGCAAATCATTTGGGAAATTGAAGTGAAAAAAAAACAGAAAAGGCAGTAAAATAAGCAAACGGAAACAAAACAACAACATAACAATGATCACTATATGGAGAAGATATTTGACAGTGAATTCAAATTGACATAGCAGAGGGAAATAATGAACGCGGCGAAATTTAGGAGAAAACAGAACAGGGTTTACGAGAAAATGATTTTCTCACGTAAGTTAGGAATTTTCTATAAAGTGGGAGTCTAAGTGTAGATGCCCCTGTAATTGGATTCTGAAATTTCCAGCCCTCACTGGAGCCTGAGAGTCCGAAAATCTTAATCTGAAATCAGTCCATCGACAAGCCATTGTAAATCATGGGGCGGGTCAAATATTAAGATTAAGATTTTCAGACTCTCAGGCTCCAGTGAGAGCTGGGAATTCCAGAATCCACTCACAAAAACATCTACTTTCAGCACGCCAGTTTATAGAACATTCTTAACCAATGTTTAAAAAAAACATTCTCTTGTTAGAATTTTGAGTTATGAAAAGCAGCTTACTAACTAAGTTCATCTATTGATGGAAGTGTAGACGTGGAGAAAAAAAAGGGGCGGAACTAGACGATGACAAGGAGACAGTGATTTTCTGGAAAAATGAACCCAAAAAATGAAAATAAACAGTGGCGATTCAACTCACCGCAGCACGAACAAGAGTAGAACCCGACACGAGCAAGCACGACATATGGACACGAGCAAGCACGACATACAAAATGACAACGACTGGGAACTTAAAACCATAAAAACCACTCTCAGGTTTGAGAAGCAATCATACCTGGATTAACACAATTGATTCCGACTCCACCTTACGCCTCGTCATCATCCATTCTTTGGCGTTTTCCTGCAGCTTCGGAATAATTTCCTACTATTTTTGGGATTTCTTGTTTCCAGAAGTCCATTGTTCTTTGCTTTTCGTTGTCAGCTTTTCTCAAATTCTCAGCCTCTTCAGCCTTGGCTGCAAGTTTCTCCTGGAGAGCTTTGAGTTGATCGCGGTGAAGTTGCTCCATTTCATCCGTCTTAGCTTTATTCTCTTCTTCGAGCTTGTTGATGGCCTTCTGGAGATCCTCCTCATTTCTTCTTGCGATGCTTGCTAATTGAATATTGTGCCTGTCTCCTTGCTCTTTGGATTCGATCTTCATAATCATGGTATTCATGACCTTTTTGGCTACGTTTGCGATCTCCTGGCTGCAAATCCTTTCTTCTAACTCTTTCACTTTCAACGAGGCACAGTCTGAAAACGAGTTCTAGTAATGAATTGTATTTGAAATTTTTCAATTTTGGCATACCCAGATTTCCTTGAACTTCATTGACGGTCAGTTTGAGAGCCAGTACAACTTCGGCCCCTTTCATCTCCTTAGTTTTTACGGCTTTTAGCTTAGCGGGGTCTAAAACAAACTCAATTTAGGTTTGCCCTTGAAAAATGAAAGAAAACTCACAGCTCTCATTGAGGAACTCTCTAAGACTCTTGATGGCTGCAATCTCCGCCTTGAAAGCTGGATCTGCGACGTCGAACTTGAGCGCATTCAGGCGTCCGATCAAGTTCACGAGAGACTTATCGAACGTCTCCTCCGATGGTGGCGCAGTTGGTGCCAGTGCCGATTTCTCCACACGCGTCATGAGATTTGCCAGTTGATGGTGAATGATGAATGGCAAGGCGGACAGAACGTGTGGCTGGGTGAGGAAGTCCGCAATCACTGCGGCTGGTAATCGTTTGATCCGGTGTGCCAATTTTTTTTTTCCTCCTGATTCATTTTTTTTCCTCCTGATTCACAACTGGAGGACTGAGCTGATGCTGAATATTGGTGACTTTTCGAGCGGCATCCAATTCAGAGTGGAGTGTGGCGTTCTCCTTTCGAAGCTCTTCATTTTCTTTCTCCAACTTCGGCATTTTGTTCTCGAGAAAGTCACTGATGCTTCCTTTCAATTCTGAAAAATGGCAGATCTTGATAGCTGGAACATTGAGTTGAAACTTACTGGAACGCAAGACTTCTGATTTCTCCAGGTTCTCTCTGACTGCGAAGAAATCCTCTATGCTTTGACGGTGACGGCAGATGATGTCCGTGATGAGGGTGAGAAACTCATCTTGAGCATTCCTTCCGGAGAAGTTCAGTGGGACAAGAGGAGCATTCGAAGAGTCTGCAGCGGCAGCGACAGCATCAGGGAGCTGTTGAAGAAGACGGTAGACATGTGGAGGAACTTCGATGGGTGGATTCGTGCCGCATGTGACGAGCAATGGGTGTTCTTGGGGCATTTTCAGCAAGTTTTGCTCTGAAAAAGAGAAAATGAGAGGAAAAAATGAACGGAACTCATGAGAATGGATAAAAGAGAAGGGAAATTCAACTGAAGTATCCGAAAAAATGATTTACAGATTAAAAAACTCTTAAAAATAAAAATGTAAGTATTTGAATTCCATTTGCTCCCTCCATACATCGTTATACAGGACGGGCGTTTCATGCACTTTTTTATTTCTGTTGAGATTGAGAGAGGGCGCGAAGCAGAGTGTAGTTGGCACCGTAAAAGTCTAGGAGGCGCAGAGAGATGGTGGTCGCCTCGTAGGTGATCAAGAAGAAGCAACTGTGGAGGAATGAGGAAGGGGACGAGGTCGGTTTTTGGGAGAGAGAGAAGTGCGCTCTGCTAGACTTCGCGGGAGAGAAAAAATAGAAAAGGATACAAGAGAAAAAATGGCTGGAAGTCAAAACAAGGAATCTTGTGGAAAGAAGAGACTGGTGAAAACGAACTTGGCAGGCAAACTAATAAAATCGAATGAAAAAAAACAGAAGATTTTGCGTCAAATGTGCGTAAGGGGCTTGCACAGTAATAGCTGCGGAAGATTCAACAGCTTCTAATTTCAGACTTTAAATCCTTGTGCCATGCGCAATTATTCTGGAACTCCCAAATTCAAATGAAATTTTTTTCCGTATTGCTCAGCCTTCTTATCAAGTCAAAACAGTTTAGTTTCCAGAAATTCGTCATCATTTATTTTCATGTTCCCCACTGCTCCCCTTCCACCATCGCTTCTTTTCCCTCCGTCTCTCAAAATGAAACTGTCCCATCGAATCGATATCTTGCATAATGTGTGAACATGCCCACTGCCTCCCGGGTTGTCACTTCTACACGGCGAAGCGAGAAACTATCTGCCTACTTGTGTGTGGGGGCTGGTTGAAGAGGGGGCCCCTCTCCGTTACCGGGCGGATGAGTTGCCTCCTTTTCATTTACCACTGTTGCTTGTTTGTTTAGTTAATCCGTATTGTGTCGATTTGTAAAGTAGTAATAAGTAATTTAGAAGATGATAAGTCATTATTCCACAAGAATGTTGATAAAAAACAAACTTTAATGCTGTTGATCACAAGCAAAAAATTGCAGTTGTTTCCTTACATTAAAGAACCACAAGAATTGAGTCAAATTATCTTTTTTCGTGATTAACTGCAGAACAGTTAACTTTGCCTAGGTGACAAATTGTGCTGGTGCATTTTCTTTTTTATTTTTTAATTTTTTATTCGAACGTCTTGTCCTTGCTTCATTGCCAACACTTCAACCATTCTCCTTTTTTTCTCATAATTTCCATAATCTTCTCTTGCTTTTTTTTTTCTCATATCATCCACAAATGTATTTTTCTTTCCTCCTTCTTCTTTTTTTAACCGAATGCATACACATAGACGAGCAACCGCATCAACCCCACTCTACTCACATACTGTTCGCCGTACATCGTTTCATTGCATAGCGATGCTCTCTCTCTCTCTCTCTCTCTCTCTCTCTCTCTCTCTCTTCCTTCTTCGGTTTTGCTTCTTTCTGAGTTTTTTTGTCTCGTTACTCACTGATATTCTGATGTGCCAAGTGATTAGTTTTAGAGCTTACTTCCTGTAATTTCCACTTTCTGCTTCAGCTTTGAAATAAGTTTCATTCATTTGACTATTCTCTCAATTAAAATACATTCTTTGAGGCGATGTCATTAGGATTTTACAAAGTTTTCTTGAAACCTGCTGAAACATTTTACAATAGGTAAATAGAGCCTATCGAAAACAATGATGCTTTCCGTTTTTTCGCTCCGCCACTTTTCCAGTAAGCCACGCCCAGTTTCAGTTTGAAAACTAACTTTTTTCTCCGAAAAGCTATTGATGTGTAGTTTTCCGAAAAATCAACTTTCTACCTCTACTCCTTCATGCTGAAAATTCTTGCTTTTTGTAAAAATGTTCAGGTTTTCGATCTTGTCTCAAAACTATTTTACTGGCCGACGCGAGATATTGTCATAATCGTATTCTTCATTATATTTTACGCCCTGAGGCAATATATTAAGGCATATTTCCCAGACTCTCCGGGCACTTTTATGCGGTTCTTCATTTAAAAAATCACATTTTCCTGGTACTCCACAGCAGATATCTCATCCAAAAGTACCCATATGAACTTGTTTGGACTAGAAACACCTAAAAATAGTGGGAAATATCGTTTTCACGACTTCTAAGCTCATGTCGAAAATCTAAAATTCTGAAATTCAGGCAGGTACTCTGAGCATTGACTCCTATTCTGAAAGTTTTCAACTTAAAAGTTGAAGTTGAGATAAGACCAGATTTGTGTTCTACGTGCTTCAAAACCTGTCTTCTTTATTTGTATTTGCTAATAACCTCTAAAAAATGATCTGGTTTTCAGTATATCCCTGCTTTTTCACCGTGCCTATCAAAGTGTGCTCGCATAAAACTTATGTATTCAGGTAGCAAGAACGATCACAATAAGTCAATGGCCAACCAACAGCAACCACCCAACATTCAAAATCCGTTCGGCCTGGATCAAGACCAATTAGGACGAATTATGACACAGAGCTTCGATTATCTCCTCAACGGTCACCGCGTGTTGACTGAAGACCGGCGTCAACTTGGTCTACAGGTGGAACAACACCAGAACAACCTGGATGCATTCGAAACGGAGCAGAAGAAGATGAGAGAGGATCGAGAAAAATTTGAAGAGGAGAAAAAGGAGCAACACGAGAATATGGAAGCAAACTTCCGGATGTTCAACCTGGAGCAAACGGAGCTCAGTATCGACAGGGAGGCGCTGGCTGCTGAGCAACGTCAGTTGGCAGAGGACAATAAGGAATTAGCCGAGCAGCAAGAACTTCTCAAAACCGGTCAGGAGACATTGAATGCTCGGGTTGAAGACAACGAGAAGCAGTACTCGGAGAAGCTCGATATGCTTCAAAATCGCCAGAAGGAGTACGAAAACTCATGCGCTGAATTGGAAAAAGCTCAAGGAGAAGTCAAAAGGAAACAAGAAGATCAGAAGAAGGAAGAGCAAAGAGTGTCGATGATTGAGAAAGCAAATGAGGAGTTAAGAGCAGAATCGGAAGGAATCAAGAAGAGCAACGACACCTTACAATCGGAAGTTAAGAAGCAGAACGATCAAATCGGAACACTTGCCACACAAAACAAGTTGCTTCAGGAAGGTAAGTATGCGGTTTTTCTACAAAGTATTGATAAAAATTTGAACGGCACTATATCATTTCTGCTGGCATTTTGCCTTATGAAATGGTATTTTGCCACCTGAAAAAACTCACATACCCAGTGGTTGCGGCACCATTGCCGCTCTTACCGGCACTCTGTCCAAACATTATTTGCAACTCGAGAGTTCGAAGGTTACGAAACAAGATAGTAATAGCAACTTTTTCAGGATTCGCCGCGAAGGAAGAGGATCAGAGAAAAAAGCAGCTCAGAATGTCGGAAATTGAAGAGAAGAACAAGAAGATGAAAGCTGAAATCGAGAATTTCAAGAATGAAATTAGCAACTACAAGTCTGCGGTCAATGTACAACGAGAGCAAATCAAGACACAACGAGTCGAAATCGAGAGAGTTAAATCTCAAAACAAGGAGCTTCTGAAAAGTGAGTGTGTTTTATTCTTTTCTAGAGTTTTAAGGTGGTAGAATAGGGAAATACAGGAGCTGTTGCTGAGAACTTCATGCATTTTCAAGTCAAAATGTTTTGAAGCACAGGGTTCGCTAATTTTCTTCAATGTATTACTACAATAATACAGAGCTCACAACTGTGGAAAATAGGAAAACTCAACTAGCCAGTCCTCAGAGCCTTCTTGTTCTACCACCTTCAGTATGGTTTTTTATACAATTAATAGTTTTTACGTGTTTTCCAAAACGATAGAAAATTTTTAATTTTTTTTTTGTTCTCGAAGCCTTTTTTTCTGAGGGGCTCGTATGATTCTCTAATAAAAAGACACGTGATAGAAAAAATATATCGAAAGTAAGTTTTCAGAGAAGTCTCAGAGGAACAATTGTTGATGTACCTGTGGGAGTGCTGTTAATCATTCGATTCAAATTCACGATTTTCCTTTAATTTTCGTTTTGATTTCGCAATAATTTTATTTGTTTCTAGATGTTTTTTTCTACTAAAATTACACCGATGATGATATTTGATCCAGATTTCCCGATTGATCTGTTCTTCCCCGTTTTTCTGTTCATTTTTTTTTCGACTGCTGTCGTTTTTTGATCCATAATTACCTTCCTGAAAAAATCTCTCCAACCAACATTACTCAATGAATGAACTTGGTTTTCTTATTTATTTGCTATTACTTTTGGATTTCTGATTTTTGGTTATCGAAACCAATTTTTTATTTATTTGCTGAAAATATGTGACATTTTGAAAATAATCAATTTATTTCAAAGAATGGAAGCAAACTTTCAGCACAATCTGGAAATTGGAACTGGGCTATTTTCGACAACTAGATTTCTCATCAGTTTTGTCCTGCCGCTTGACGAAAAGCTTCCAGAGCTTCAATTACAACTTTTGACGCTCCACTGTCTCTATGGGCCCCATGGAATGGAGGCCAGCACCTCAACCAACCTTTTTTGCGTCACACAACCTTTTAACAGGCCCTGCCCACAAAAAGGGAACAGACAGAAAATCTATTGCGCCATTTCCCCCGCTTCATTTTTCCTCTCCTAACCCTTCACCCCTACCAACTTTTCCTTTTTCCTTCAAATCTTCTTCTTTTTCCCTTTTTCCTCTTCTCTTTTTTTCGTACCATACGCCATAATAGATACACGAGCAATATCATCAACACCACACCGCTTACCGACCTGTCCGGTCGTTTTATCGTCCTACAAGTGCCCCCCCCCCCTTCCTCTGTTACTTTTCTCTCTCATTTCTCTTTTCTCTTCTTTTTTCAAAACTTAATTTTCATTTCGCTTGTTAGTAGGTGCTCTATTCCTTTTTTCCTGAAAATTTTCATTGGGCCAATTAGGTTGAAATTGATTTAGTTGCTACCTCTCTATGGGAGGAAGAGGTAACGGAAACCAAGGAGAGACCAGAGAAAGTAATAGAAAAATCTACAGGGAGAGAGAGAGTGTGTGAGGTAGAAGGATGCGAAAGCTGTGTGTCAAATGTTTAGGAATACAAGTATATTCGGTATGGGTTTTGAGGACAAAAAGGGGACAGTAATTTTTGTATCGGCATTTGCTTTACGAATTGTCGATTAGTCTTCGGTTTTTGAGGTTTCTTCAATTTTTCAATTTACATAGTTGTTTTTTTTCCTTCTCCGTACTTTCCTTCGTTGTACTTTTTCTAGCCCTTCGCTTTCAAATATTATGGAACGTTTCTCTTCGTTTATATCTCCCTTCAATCTTTTTATTCTAGCTAAACCCACAAATTTCAGTTAACAACCAATCAAACTTAGTGCACACACTACAGTGAACTTCAACAAACAATGGAGCCTTCATCGTCTGGTGATTCTGGAAAACGGGGAGGTCGTGGAAGTGAGTTGAACCATTTTTTGAGAATATCGGGACATTGGTCACTTCTAGCTTTTATTATTATATGATTTAGTTCATTGGTGCTATCTGGTATTACATAGAAAGGCATGTCTTGAATCCTGTCACATCAGAACTAAACGTGTTCAGACTATTTGATGAAATGTTTTGAATTAGAAATCAGAACTAACCGTATTTAGATTGTTTGATGAAATAATTTTGAATTAGAAATGAATTTTTTTCGGAATCCAACAGTTACCAGTTTTCGGAAAAATGAGAAAAATCGAAGAGTGCTACCGTATGTTTTAACTGAGACCTGTATTTTTTTTGAAAATTCTGAAAATTGATCTAAGTTCCGTTACATTCTGTTGAAAAGTTCACAAATCCGGAAGTAAAAAAATAGGTTCTCAAATTACCGTTTTCTATACGATGTGAGACCAGGTTAACCTTTCCAATATCGTAGTCCATTGAAGTTTTCCGACCCCAATCAAAGTCCGAAAATTCCTCAGGATGACAGAAATAAACTAAGAATTCACAGTAGATTGAAAAGTGTTTAATTATCCATCTTCAGGACAGCCTGGCGGTGCTCCAACTCGTGATGGCGCTCCACAACCGAATCCACAGCCGAATCTCGCACAGCCAGCTAATGGGCGTCAAGGTAACGGGCTTCTTATTTGATTATATGTAAAGTTTGGAAGTTTTTATAGATCCGTCTCTGCCATCGACTTCTGACGCAGCTCCTCGAACATCTTCTCAAAGCCCTACGAGAAGGGCCCACTTGAGCAATCGAGTCGAGCTTCTCCATAATGAAAATTATCGCCTTCTGATAGGAACAGATGCCTCTCGAACTGGTGAGTGGGCTACGGCTTTTTTGAGGCATGATATTGAAACTTTCAATTTTCAGGAGTACAAAGACACCTGCCAGCTTCACATCTGCTCGCGAATGGTTCTCAGAACCCACCAGAGGATCAGAGACAAAAATATGAACTGGAACTCGCCCACCAGGAGATTGCAAGATTGAAGAAAGAAGCTGAGAAGCAAGCCAAAGGAGAAGTCAAGCTGGTCCCTGGTGCTGAAGTTCCTCAACTTCAACATGAGAATAACTTATTGACGGAGGCTGTTGCAAGGCTCAAGAAAGGTAGGGTTAAAGAACGAAGTTTCTTTTACTGATTTCGTTTTTTTCAGAAATGAAGGATAATGAGGAAATGTTTCGAGAGAGGAATGATGGGCTCAACAGAAAGCTCAACACGGCACTAGCCGAAAATGGAGAGTTGAAGAAAAAAGTTGAAGATCTGGATGGAAAAGTTGAGGAGTTAGAGGAACAGAAGAAGAAACTGGTTGAGGACAAGGACATGCAAATTGCTGAGCTGGAGGAGAAGTGTGACTCAAAAAATGCTGAGATGAGGAAACTGAAGGAGGAGAAGGAACAATGGACATCCTCAGCAATCCAACAACAGGCTGAGGGTCGAGCTGAACTGGAAGCGGAGCGCCGCCAATTTCAACAGAGCCAAGAGCCGCTGAGGATTGCTCAACAAGCCTTCAGTACTCAGCAACGCCAAATGGAAGAACAACTCGCCAATAGTCAAGCTGTACTGGAAGCGGAGCGCCGCCAACTCCAACAGGGCCAGGAGCAGCTTAGGATTGCCCAACAAGCCTTCAGTGCTCAGCAACGCCAAATGGAGGAACATCTCGCCAATGGCCAAGCTGAACTGGAAGCGGAGCACCGCCAACTTCAACAGGGCCAGGAGCAGCTTAGGATCGCCGAGCAGGCCGTCAGTGCTCAGCAGCACGAAGTGGAAGAACATCTCGCCAATAGTCAAGCTGTACTGGAAGCGGAGCGCCGCCAACTCCAACAGAGCCAGGAGCAGCTGAGGATTGCCCAACAAGCCTTCAGTGCTCAGCAACGCCAAATGGAGGAACATCTCGCCAATGGCCAAGCCGAACTGGAAGCGGAGCGCCGCCAACTCCAACAGGGCCAGGAGCAGCTCAGGGTCGCCGAGCAGGCCGTCAGTGCTCGACAACGCCAAGTGGATGAAGACCGTATACTTCGCGTTGAAGAGCGAACAAATCTTTTTGCTGGTCGCAGCAAATTAGCTGATGGAGAACGCCAGTTGGAAGAAGCCTGTGAGAAGTTGACTGCAGACCAAGGAAAGCTTCAAGCAGGCCAGAATGAGCTTGCCGCTAACGTCACCCAACTGGAAAAAGACCGTGAGATCTTGGACAAGGACCGAGAAGACTACAACGACTTCTTGGACAAGATGCTCGCTGAGTACCAGAAACTGAAGGAGAAAGAGCAGCTAATCCACGAAACGATTAAGAAGGCCAACGAAGGCTTGGATAGTCAGAGAGAGGAGATCAGAGTGGCCCAGCGTCAACTGATCATCGATGTCGGAGACTACCACGCGAAGTTTGGTGAGCTGGAAAAGGAAAAGGCCACAGTGCAGCGGAAAGTGGAAGTGGAACGGAAGAAACATGCTGCCAAAGTGAAGGAATTAGAGGATGGTGAGTAAAGTTTTTTTTAATTTTTTGAAAACATGTCTTCTTTTTCAGAGAATGCAGCCCTCCGAACCACAGTTACCGACGAGCGTGGTACCTCCGACGAGCTGCGCAACATTATTGATGGCCTCATGGATGATCTTGAAAATGAGAAGGAAATACGCCGCTCCATCGAGTCAGGTACACAGATATTCAGTTATTTCTAAAGGCAAACACGAAAAATTTTCAGATTGTGAATCCCTCCATCAAGCTCAAGAACTGTCCAGACTGAACCAGCCAGCCAATCCAATTCAATCCGATGCCGAGCTGTTGGAGGCAAGGGGAGAAATTGAAGTGTTAAGAAGGCGACTCGGAGAACAGGAAGCCAACGAGCACCAGTTTGATCGGCTGGTAGACGAGTTCAATGGCCTTTCCGATGCATATTCACGCCTACAGGATGGTTAGTTTGTTTAACGTTTCCTTATGATCCGTGAAAGTCAGAATCAGTGTGGATTTTGGCTTGAATTCATTGATTTTTGGGGATATTTTTCGCGAACCATCCTTTTCTGAAATGTTTTAGTAGACTTTTTCTGGCAGCTTTAGATTCTCTTGGCATTTTTGCAAAAACGATTTTTTTTTTCAGAAAATGCTGTCCTCAGAGCCGCAGTTCCAGAAGCTCCAGTAAACCAGCAAGCTGTTCCACCGCAATTGGACGATGATCTGTTGAAGACGCCTTCTTGTACTATCCAGGAGCACAAGAATCTCAAGCAAAGAAATGAAGAGCTGGAACTCCAGAATGCCATCTGGGTCTCAAAACAAGAAGACTTGATCAAGAGAGAGCACAAGATGGCAACTATCAAGGCCGATCTTCACCACCAAAAAGCAGCACTTGAAGTTCAAAAGATCGAACTGGAGGAGAGAACGAATCTCTACCTCGAAAGAGCTCAAACTTTCACGGAGGCCAGAATTCAACTTGATGCCGATCAGGCCGATTTAACAGACAGAGAGAAGAAAGTCAAATCTGAGGAAACCATGAATTCTGGAGCACAAAGGAACGTTGACGAGGAAAACAAGAAGCTAGAAAAAGAACGTCAAAATTGGATGAGGGATCGCCAGAGGATGATTGATGATATGGTAAAGGACCGTGCCAAGTGGAAGGAGGAAATGAAAAAAGAGAGGGATGAAATCGCGGAAGAGAAGAAGAAGATGGCGGAGGATCAAAAGGAGCTTCAGAAGAAAATGAAAGATTTTGAGAAATGTAAGTTTTGGCATGATTCGAATCCCTTTTAGAGTTGTACACCTTACTAGAATGGCCCGGTTCTCCCTGATCCGGCTTGTTCTGTCCCTGTGTAGAATCAGGATAGGCGGCACCTTCCATAACTTACCAAGTACTTTTTCAGCGATTGCGGAGAAGGAACGTCAACTCACCGAGAGGGAAAAAGGCATTTTTGATGAGACAGCTGAAGTTCTTGGAATGATCCGTGCAGAACAAACTCAGAAATTGATGGAGAAGAAGATCGATGAGCTGGTAGCCCATGTTAGGGCGGTTGCCGACGCCTATTCAAGGCTTCAAAACAGTGTGTTTGTTCAACGCTAAACCCAAAATTGAATTCGTTTTTTTTTTAGAAAACCGCGGACAGCAGAATTGGGTGACGGAGCTTCAAAGAATGGTCGACGGGCTGCAGAAGGATTGTGCCGAGTGGAAGAAGGAAAAGATAAGAGAAAGGAAGGAAATTGAGGTGGAGAAGAAGAAGTTGGCGGAGGAACAAAAGGAGCTTCAGAAGAAAATGAGAGATTCTGAGAAATGTAAGTTTCGGCATGATTCGAATCCCTTTTAGAGGGCTACCCCTTATTAGAATTGCCCGGTTCTGCCCCAATTTGACTTTATTCAACCCCATTTAGATACGGGGAGGTAGCAACTGTCATAACTTATCAAGTACTTTTTCAGCTATCGAGGAGAAAAATCGCCAACTCACCGAGAGAAAAAGAGACGTTTTGATTGAGGCAGCTAAAGATGTTGAAAGGATTCGCGCGGAACAACCTCAGAAATTGATGGAGAAGAAGAAGAAACGAATGCGAGTCGATCCAGTGCATATTGAAGCTCATCAGTTGGAGAAAGAACCCAAGGAGCAAGAAGAAGCAAAGGAGATCAAGATCGATGAGCTGGTAGCCCATGTTAGGGCGGTTGCCGACGCCTATTCAAGGCTTCAAAACAGTGTGTTTGTTCAACGCTAAACCAAAAATTAAATTCGTTTTTTTTAGATAACCGCGGACAGCAGAATTGGGTGACGAAGCTTCAAAAAATGGTCGACGGGCTGCAGAAGGGTTGTACCGAAAGGAAGAGGGAAAAGATAAGAGAAAGGAAGGAAATTGAGGTGGAGAAGAAGAAGTTGGCGGAGGAACAAAAGGAGCTTGCGAAGAAAATGAAGAAGTTGGCAGTTGATCGAGCTCAACTTGACGTTCATCAAACTCAAATCGAGAAAAGCTGGGCTCAGCTTACCCTTGATCGGATGAATCTGAGAGATTCTGAGCAAAGTAAGTTTTGGCATGATTCGAATCACTTTTAGAGTGGTAACCAGTATTAGAATATGTAGATACGGGGTAGGTAGCAACTTCCAAAACTTATTAAGTACATTTTCAGCAGAAAACAACAAACTGGAAGAAAAGCAGAAGTCAATTGAGAAGAGGGAGAAAAAGTTGCAAGACGATAGGGAGGCACTGGACCGAGGTATATTCTTTTATTTTTTTTTGATTGAGTTGAATTTGAAAAATAAAAACTTTTTACAGTCAAAGAGAACATCTTGGCCCAAATGGAATCCCTGAACGATGGACAAAACGATGCTCCTGCTGAAAATGCTCAAGAAGATCGATTGGTGGAGCCCAGACCAAAAAAGGTAAGATTTCTAGTCACACTGAAAACAGAAAAAACAACGATTTATTCCAGAGAAAGATTGCTCGTGAGGAGAACTGCGCAAATGCTGAGTGATGAATCCCTGTGCTGTGCTCAATATCCATGTCATATCATACAACTGATGCTGCTCTTACTGGTACTTCTGATTCTGGCCTTTTCATTTGTTCGTGGTTCGATGGATGCGTTCCAGTTTCTTGCTCAGCTGTATTGCTCGTTGTTGATCCTTGCCTAATTTGTTTCCCAACCATTCCACATGCATTCATTTATTTTTGTTTTATTGTTTGTTTCTCACTTCTGAATTTTCTCACTACTCACCTTCAAAAATATTGTAAGATCTCGATACTATTGTTGCTTCTCATCACTTCATACCTCCCATAAACCCGATTATTGTTCTTTTATTATGCGTTTCATGATCCGTTGTCCCGTTCTCATTTTCCTTCTCGGCTTAAAATGATTTGTTCAATTTCAGCACATGACTATATCGTTTTGCATACTCTCCGGTCATTCTCTTTGTTTCTAATTCATAATCAACTTAACTCTCTTCCCAAAACTTACACGCCTAAACTTTAAAGACTTATAGAACGTACTAGTTAGTCAACACAATAGATAACTTTTTCCCAATCACTTGTTTGTTTTTTCATATCTCATGTTCTGTTACCCTGTTTTCTACCGTTTCGCCCGATTTGAAGCTTCATTTTTTGTATCCTACATAATATGATTTATCGTTTTGATCGCTTCTATGTTATAATATTTTTCTCCTATTCATAATTAACTTGAATTTTTCCGACATGTTGTTTTCCATCTTATTGGTACCCGATTTTTGAAAATTTTTTATCTATACGAATTTCTGAGTAAACCGAATGTTTTTCAAACTTGTTTTCTTTAATGCTCGAAAAGGTGTAAAGGACCTTCAAAATATCTTACAATTTGTCATAAATCTGTTCAGAACTTGCAGAACTACGGAACTTTCAGAAAAGGTAGACACGAAAATAGCTCTGACGCAAAATCTAGGACACCAAAGTGGTAGAAGAGTGACAGTAGTACTGAACGTTTTAGTATGAAACTATTGACTTCATGCAAAGAATTTTTCCTTCTCAGCTTTGAAACTCAAAATCACACTACATTTGTAATCAGAAGTTAACTATGTTCAACTATCACCTTCTCGTGAAATTTATCTTTTCGCTCTGAGATATCTAAATCAATTTTGTTCATCCTTCTGTCCACCCGCCCATCTCACAATTCGTGGCTTTACTTTTTCCCCTTCTATTTCATTTTCCCTCTTCACTGCTTTTCATCTTCCCCATTTCCGTGCCCACCTTTTCTTCCTCATCTCTCCCATTTCCTCAGAAAGGTTGCTATAGGAACTTTGAAGGTTCATATTACGAAACGGAAAAGAAAGAGATGAAGGGAAGGGTGTTTCCGTATTTCACCTAACATACAGTATGTTACATACTCATTATGATTTCCTCATTTTCTATTTATTCTTTTCCTTTTTATATCAAGTACCTAACAATGAATGTGAAGAAATGTTACCTTCAAGACAACTTCTGAACGTTATCAGTAAAATGATTGAGTCCGGCGACGAAAAGAGACAAATAATTGATGATAAGAACTGATAAGAATTGATGAACAAGTATTATTTCCTCCAGTTTCTCCATTTTTCGGTTGAACTTTTGTTGTTGTACTGTTTTTCTTTTTATTTATTTAAAATTCACATATTTTTCAGTAAAAAAAACAACAAAGTACAGATTACACTGGTTTATTTTTGAGTTTTTTGTGGTAGTCAGTCAAATTGCACTCATGGATTCGTCTTCGGAAGATGCAGATCAGCGAATAAATTGGAAAAGTGAGTGAACTAGTATAATTCACCCGCGTTTGTTATGTTAATGTGCACCTAGAAAACAAATCGAATGTGAAACTTCAAAATAATTTTGAATTTCAATTTCTACCGCTTTCCGATCAACAATAAGACTTTTTCAGGACCCTCCTCTGACTCCGGCTGTGAAGATTCTGAAGCTTTTCAAATATTTGTGGCTTCAGTATTGGAACAGGCAACAAATTTGGACTCTATTGATGTTCAGGATGGTAAGCTTATACTTGGAAATTTTTCAAACTCTGAATTTCTGTAAACTTTTTCAGAGACTCCGCTGTTCCGACAGATATCACCGTCATCTCATAAGCAAAATGGTAGTTTCAAGCGGAAAAGAGATCAGCTACCTACTCGTCCCACAAAACAGAATGCCGGTGGACCAAAGGAACTGAAAATGAATCTAGAAAGTGAGTTATATCAACCTAAATCCCTCAAATAAAACTGTAATGAAAAACAATTTCAGAAATTCAAGACAAAAATATCTTTGCTGAGAAGCTGCAGAAAATTGCTAAAACTTATTACGATCGTGAGTTATTTTTTCTTTTTTTTTTTGTCAATTTTGTATTCTTGAGTATTTTCAGAAAACAAATTACTCCACCAAGATTTTTCGGAAGCCAGGCAAAAATTGAATAAATGGTGGGATGTCATGGAAGACCTGGAGCTCGAAGGTGATGCAACGACAATGATGGTCATTCAGAAGTTGAGGGAGAACTATGATAGGCGGTGTCAGCCAGGTAATAATATATAAATTTTGCTGCTAGAGTAACTGGATTTACTGCAGGTTGGACGAAGAAAAAAGAGAAGGAATTTCTCGAAGCACAGGAGAAGTCAGCCATAAAACGGAAATCCTTGGAGAAGCTTCAGAATGAGATCGTAGTGAAAAATGATCAGATCCAACAAGGTAGGCTGTTGGAAAGGGTGGATTCAGTTGTTAAGAAACTACAATTTTAGGAAATATTTCAAAATCTTCAAACATTTCATCTAAAAACTTCTAATACGCAGTTTTTCATCAGTAAATTTCATCGAGCTTCCATTTCAGCTACCGACACTGCAACTGAATTGAAGAAAGCACTGTCCGAAGAACAGAACAAGACATCCTCATTATCCAACACCGTACAAAAACTCTCCGAAGAAAACAGCACGTTGATCATTGTCAAAAAATCTCTAGAAACCGAGAAAAAGGAGCTTACCACCCAACTCGAAGCACTCTCGATACACAACTCAAATCTAGATAAAGTTAACGTGGAGTTGATTAGAATCAACGTTCTTTTGACAAAGAAGATTGAGGAAGAGCAGAAGAAAACGGCTGACAATGCAGAGAAACTGGAGAAGGAACGGAATGAAATGATGGAATTCTTAGAGCTCAAGAACCAGAGGTGGAAAAAAGGAGCAGAAGCTTTGGTAGCTGCAAAGAAAGAGTTGGTGAAAGAACAAGAAGAATTTGAGACGAAAAAGAAAAATTATCGAGAAAGGTTGGCCAAAAAGAGAAAATATTTGGAAAATGGCAGAGAAAGGGCGTTGACGGAAACAATGATTTCATTAGGAAACCCCAAAGAGAAGTTGAGGAATACGGAACAAGAAAAACTGAGTGGCGATGAGACTAAACTCGAAGCTGGCCAACAAAATCTTGCCTTCCAACACCCGCCATTGAAAGCAGATCATCAGTCATTTCTCCTGAAGGATTCAGAAGAAGAAGAGTTTGTCATCCAGGAAAAACTATCAATTGGCGTGGATATAGATCACGTTTCTATAGAGGAGAACAAAATCTGTACAGCAACTGGAGTGGAACGATTTGAAGAGAATCAATTGGAAACTAAAAGATGGAAGTCTGAAGAGAAGGAAATGTTCAAGCCACCAGACAAAAAGCCGGAGATAAAAAATCCTCGAGTTACAGGGTTGGTTTAGAATCGACAAAATACAAAAATATGAAATGCAAACTTTCAGATGACGCAGGGTTACAATCAAAGTTGTGCTAGATCTGATGGGAACATTGCCGTTATCATTTTGGCTTCTATCATTCTTACATAACTTTACTCTTTTGATTGACTTATGATTTTAACTTGTTGTACTTATAGAACTTTTGAAAAGATAAAATTGTATTTTTATTGGCTTCATATAGCAGGTGACTACGCGCTCCATTGATGACGTCGCCCGTCACGTTGAAAAAGCTAGGCCATTTTGGCCGGGAGCGCTTGCTGGCCAATTTTTTTCAACGTGGCGAACCGTTAGAGAAAGCGAAATAGCACGAAACACTGAGAATGACCATACTTTCTTATTTGATCTACGTACAGAGAATGACCATACTTTCTTATTTGATCTACCACTCGTTCCAATTCACCTGCGAATCTCAAAAGGCTCTCTTTTGCTAATCTATGCAGTCTTCCCGCCTAACGTCATATCTGTATTCGTCTCTTCAATGCGCACACTCTTTCTCTCTCTTTTTGAACAGAGTGACCTGTGCGGTCATTCCTCAACTATACGCTGTTTGCCCGAATCTTGTTATACGAGTGGCCTTTTCTGCGTTTTTCTCTTTTTTATCGAATTCTTTCTTATTTTGTCATCAGACTTCTAAACAAAACTTTTTTTCCAGAAACGTTCTCACACAGCAACAAACAACCACCAGCACTAAACATGTCTGAACGTCAAAATATGGAGGAGGAGAAGAAAAACGGAGACGCAGGTATGATAAAAAAAATTCAGGTAATTTTTGGACAGAGTGCCGGTAAAATTGGCATCGGGGCCACGACCGCTTGCCGTTTTGCACGGGATTATGCTGATTCTAGTGGCGCAATGCTAATATCGGTGTCATTGTTTTCGCAGGGAAAAATTCCGTTTTTGGACATTTTGCCATTTTTAGCGGCGGCCGATGCCGATTTTACCGACAATCTGTCCAAATATTACCTTGGAACTATTACGAGACTCCGTACTGCGCTCGATTTTCCCCAATTCAACTACTTTGGGAGCGGAGTTTCGTAGCGATTAGTAATCATGGCATCACAAAAATGAAGTTTTTTTTTCAGGTCTTCTCCCTGACCAAGCCCAGGAGGATCTTGTTCCGAAAGTTGAAGAGGAGAATGCGGCAGAGTGTAAGTGTTTTAAGGGAATGATGGGGAACGAATGGTGATAGGTGTTCCGGCTCTCGATCAGCAGTGCTCGCCGAGCGCGAGAAAAGAAAAGAAGCTCTGATAGAGATGAAATTCCAGATGACGCTCAAATGAACAACGTCTTCAACCCACCCCTCCGGGGCTATAGGTCCGTTCGAGAATTGTTAGCAGAAGTCGAGCAATTGCAAAACGGTAGCATTTGTTAATAGCTCTTCAAATCAATAACTAATACTAATTTTAGCGCAGAAAGAGCTAGCCAACGAAATCGGCACTCTGAATGATCAACTGGGTGCACATCGGGCGGTTTCTCTAGAGGACCCTGCTGAGAGGAGATTCTCAGTGACACAATCGCTGACCAAGCTGAGTTCGAGACTCACCGAAACTCAAGAACGGCTCACCGATACACAAAAGGAGCACAACGAAACGAAAAATGAGCTCAACGATACTAAAACCAAATTGAATAAGGCCGAGATTGGTAAAATACTTTTGTTATGACTCAGGAAATTATAATTTCAATTTTAGCACTTACCGAAAAACTGATCGAGGTTGAGAATGCTCAAAATGCTCAAAATGAGGTGGAAAACTTGAAAAAGGAGAAAAAGAAGCTAGAGGACGACCTTAAAATTGGTAGGCTTAAATGACTGAGAAATGATTACTGGAAGTGTTTTTTTATAGAGAAATCAACAAACGAAACTGAAATGAAGAACATGCGAGCAACTTTAGCGGGAAAGAATGAGGAGATAACTTCACTGATCTCGAAACTTCATGCGGCAAATCAAACTGTTGAGAATTTGAGAAGAAGAGTCGAGAAACCAGACGGTAAGTTAAGGGTACCGGAACAATTTCTATATTTCGAATGCCTTTTGAATACACCTTCAGGTAGAATGAGTAACCATCTTGTATTTTCAGCTCATAGAAAATGCATGGAGCAAGCTCAGGCTCGGATTGATGAGGTCAATCGTAAAGCTGCAGAGAGAGAAGCTGAGCTCCGGCGCCTGCTGGAGGAATCGGAGAAAAGGATTCAGAAACAGAAGGAGGGCCTCCAAAGTGAGTTATCAATGTTTTCCAGGATCTTTGCAAGATTACTAACTTTGCAGATTATGAAGCTAAATTTAATGCTGTGAGAAAAGAGGCCGATGAGTTCTCCGCCAAAATCAAAGCTTGTGAAAAGAGACAGGAAGCCGATATTGATGCTAAAAATGAAGAAATCGTAAAACTGACGGAAGGTAAGTAATGATTTTTATTTTTCTTTCATAAGAGAAAAAAATTGATTTCCGTTGAATAACTTTTTTTTCAGAACTTGAAACCACTAATGAAGAATGGAAGGAGAAGATGGAAGCTACAAAAAAAGACCATCAGTTGGAGAACGAAGGACACCTTGAAAAATGTGAGTTACTGTTATTGTTATTGTTTATTCATCGAAGGGTAATAACCACTAACACGAGAAAGATGAAGAATCATAAAAATGACGAAGGAAGAAAAATGTTAAAAATGCAAAAGGATACAATGATAGCTAGAGAGTTTGAGGTTAGAGAAAGACTTAGATTACATGACATGAAATAAATTGGATTTGAGTATAGGGAAAATACAGGGAAAAGAGATTTTAACCGGGAGTAAAGATAATGGGAGGGAATATAGCATAGGGAGAATGTGAGGTAAGAATTGTACACGTTAATAATTACAAGGATTTAGGGTTAAGAAGTGACTTAGATTACATGCCAATAATTTAGATTTGAAAACAGGAAAAGATACTTTAACCGGGAATACAGATCGCGGGAGGGAATTCCAGCACCGGATAATACGATTAGAATATAATTGATTAGTGATTTTTGTAGAGTTTCTAATTGGAGATCGTAAAATATACTCATGACGTCTTAGAGATCGTTCGTTGTTCTCCAGAACGAATAATTGATGATCAATAATTATTTCCTTGCTAACCACGTATTTATAGGTGAAATGCAAATCAATAACCAGACGTCGATATTCTAGAGATTCCAAACCACACTCCATCAAAGCATCAAAGTACGATAAATATGTCTTTCCAAACTTCTTGAAAAGTCGGAACACAAAAGATTTCTGCACTGATTTTAGCAGTATTATTTGCTGTTTGATAGTTGGAGAAAAGATAATAGATCCGTATTCCAAGAGCGGGATAATGTAGATCTAGTATAAAATTATATGATAGACACTAACATTTTTTCAGTCAAGGCAGGGATTGCTCAAATCTCAGCGAACTACAACGCTCAATTTAATGAAAAGCTGAGTGACTTGGAAAAGGGGATTAAGAAGGCAAGCGAGCAGAAAGAGCAACAGGATGCCGAGGAGCCATCTCGCAAAAAGGTAAGATAAAACTGAACATCCGGACAAGCAGAATTTGGACAGAAACGCAGAAAGTCAAGATGTTTTTTTCAGAGAAGATCTTCCCGCAAATAAGTGTTTGCTTTGGCTGCTACTCGATTTGGTCTTTCTTCATCCTGCTGCTTTGTCAACCATCCCATTTTCTCTCTTTTTTCTTCTTCACCACCCCGGTAATTCGTCTGCAATGGCTTTAACTATTTGGTTTTTTCCTTCCCCTTGAATTATTCCTAAAACTATTTCAATCACTTTTAACTTTGTCTATCATAGTCAACTCCCGTTTGACAGCTTTATCGGTTTTTGTTTTTGATTGTCATTGAATTCAAAGAAACAAGTCTAACCGATGTAAATAAATAAAATCTTGTTCAAAATGTTTTTCTTTTCAAATTCAGAGTTTTCTATCGCATTTAAATGTGTTCTTGTTCAGTAAAATCATTTCAGTTTGCGATAAAAGGTTGAATTCTTAGAATTTCTTTGAAATGAATTTGAACCCTATCACAAACTTACCGCAAACTCCGAATAAAAAGTGCATCGAGCTTTTTTGTTATGGGGAAACCCATCTACTCTATCTAACCTTATACATTTCTCTTCTCACTCTCTCTATGCTTGCTTTTCCCTTTGTTTCAGAGCGTCCACAGATGTTGTACTTGGAGGGTCACCAGACCCAGTGTGCAGCCTAGATGACTTGTGCTCTACATTTACAAGGGAATTTTTTTCCCGAGGGTTAGGAATTTTCCAGAAATTTGTGGTCTAAGAGTAGATGTTCCTCTCAGTCGATTCTGGAGTTTCCAGCCCTCACCGAAGCCTGAAAGTCTGGAAATCTTAATTGAAAATCGCCACGTCAACGAAACATTGTAATAAGCGGGCTGTGCCAGTTTCTCAGATGAAAATTTCCAGACTCTCAGGCTCCAGTGAGGGCAACAAATTTCAGAATCCACTCACAGGAGCATTTACTTTCAGACCACCAATTTATAGGAAATTCCTAACCCTTGTGAAAAAACATTCCCTTGCTAGAGGGTCACCAGACACTGTCTGTTTGCGGCCTAGATGACTTGCAACCTCCAGAAATGAATTCGTCACAGATTTTATAGGTTTTTTTTTCACTTCACTGCGTTCATTTTCAGATTTTTCGAGAAAAAAAATCAAATCTGTTACTTTCCAATACAATTCACAACACAAATCACCAATATGCAATCTGCAGAATTACGTATATTACGTAACGTGTATTACGTAACGTATATTACGTAATGCTAGGAGCTTAGAATAACAGTAGAAGAACCGGTCTTAGAATTTAACCGTACTTAGTAAGTATATTGATACTGGCTTTTGTAATTTGACTTAATTTGACTGTTTTGATTTTTTTCTATACTTTCTTGCTAACCTATTGTGCAAAAACATCACTTCTGGTCAAATAAGGAGGAGATCTCCAGTACCTTCATGTATAAAAACGCAACTGCACTAACCAAGGATTCCCACATAAAAACCTAATTGATTTTTTCGTGCACCCTATTCACGTCGACAATACATTGTGAATAATAAGGCGTGGCAAGATACTCAAATGAAGATTTCCAGACTCTCAGGATCCAGTGAGGCCAGAAATTTCAGAATTCACTCACAGAAGCACCTACTTTCAAAGCACTAATTTATAGAAAATTCCTAACCCATGTGAGAGAAACATTCCTTTGTCAGGATCATTTTATCATACTTGCTAAATCACGGGCCGGCCCGCCTTGTTGGGCACACGAAATTTTCGGATTTTTTTCTGCTTTTTTTCAAAATTTTCAATATAAACTGCTCTTTTTGTTGTGATATTTTCATATTCACATTAATACATGTTTAAAATTATGAGGAAAGTATGTTTTTCAATCGAAAAAAAAGTGCTCCAAAAAATAGCAGTGATGACATCGGCCCGCGGGCCGGGCCAGGGCCGGGCCGGGCCGGGCCGGCAAAATTCAGAAATCGGCCCGGCCCGGCCTTTAGCAAGTATGCATTTTATACTTTATGTCTAACTCATGTGTTTATGTTCCAATTATTTGAAAATGTACTTTGAATCCTTCTTCGGTACGAGATATGCGAGCGGCGATGGTCCTTAACCATCTGGATCATTTCCCTTCTTTCAATTACCTTTTATTTAGTGAACCACCCGTTTCTCTTTCACCTGCACATCCCGTACTACGCTACGGCCGGTGGTCTAGGGTCATCTCAATATCCGTCTCTAGGTCATCTCAATATCCGTCTCTTGATTGCACATACTCTTATTATAATTAAGGGGTCATATGACAAGGGTGGTCGGTGTTCTCATTTGCAATTGGACATATGCTATTTGCGTTAACCGTGTGCTATGAACGGCCTTTTCTGCGTTTTTCTCATATCGATCAACGTCTTCTTATTATTTTCTCAAAAGGCTTCCAAACCAATGTTTTTTTCCAGAAACGTTCTCACCACCAACAAGCAACATCACCCACAATGTCAGGACTTCAGAAGCGAAATGAGAATGAGAAGAAAAATGAGGACGCAGGTATAATGAACAATAAGTATGATTCGACAAAAAAGATTGTTTTAGGTTCTCTCTCAGCCCAGGACCAAGTTCAGAAAATTGAAGTGAATGATGCCGCAGAAAGTGAGTTTTTTCTCGGGGATGGTACATTAGAAAATGCGCGCTATTGGATGATTTTTGACAAAATTTTGAAAAAGAATCGTTGGCAAACAAATGAGGCTTGCATCTAATAGTGATGCCCTTGTTCTTGTTCCTTGGCTTAAAAATTTTTTGGGTATAACAAACATCTCTTATACTTAATTTTTTAAAGTCAGCTCAAATAAACTGAAATCATCTGAAAAACGAGGCTGCTCCTATACTTTTGAATGGTGTTGTATGTCAAAAAGTGCTTCCAGATCACTCTTCGATGCTCTCTATTGCTGCCAATCTCGAGTCCGTTGAAGAAATGAGCGATGCCGGTTAGTTTGAAAAATTATTTTTTAAATCCTATTCTTTGAAATACAGAATACGCCGCTCAAAAGATAGTCATAAGAGAAAGAGCAATGGGGATTGAAAACTATTGTAAAAGGATGAGAAGTGGTGAGTTTTGAACTTCGTCTTTATCAAAATAAGTGTTTGTTTTTCAGATTACAGAAGGTACGTCAAGGTGCTGCAAAAAAAGATTCAACGATTGAAATCAGAGATGGCTAAGAAGGACGAAGAAATCGACAGTCTTCTGAATGGTGAGTCATAATTTCAAAAAGGCTTCAAAAATCACATTGTTCAGCTTTGTTTTTCTGATGGTTTTTATTCATTTAGGTTGAATTTGAGCATGCGCCACTCAGTCTGAACTTATTCTACCGCCTAAAAAAGTTTTAGGTTTATCAAACATGAATTGCACATTCAGTCAGATAAAACTCGTTATCGGAAACGTGGCACATGCTCAAAGTCAGACTGAAACCCGGGTTGTGTAGCTAGTACTGTAACTGTTTCTACGACACTTTCCATTGACTCATTTGAGAGAAAAAAGTTCAGGTGCTCCAAAGAACGAAGAAAATGGAGCTCAAGCGGCAGAGCGGCCAGATAACTTTTTTCTCGAAGAATTGAGAAAAAAGTCCGCTGAAGTGGCTCAATTGACAAAAGAGCTTGCGGACAAAAGCGCGGAAGCTTATAATGCCAATTTAGGTAAAATACTTTTTGATGAGACTCAAAAAATATTATTTGGATTTTAGAATTGAAAGCACATCAAAAGAATGCTGACGCCACCCAAAAGAAACATGAAAGTGAAATCAAAAAGCTGAATGATCAACTCCAGAAAGTGGGTGGCAAACTCCAAGAGTTGAAATACGGTGAGTTAACTGGCAAAATATGACTTCAAAGACTAATTGAAATTTTTCAGAAACCTCTAATAATGTAGTTTTGATTAATATTCAAAGAGCAGCTCTGATCAAGAAAGATGAAGAAATCAAAAATGAGAGAGAAGGTGAGAAATGTAACAGTATATGGTGTGGTTTAAAATACTATGAAGATATCAGAAAGGCATCAGTGTCTGTGTTGAATGCCATTTCACTAGGAATAATGGTTTTCATATAGTCTAGTGTTTTCAGCACATCAGATGGCCCTCCAAAATCTTCAGGACCAACTTGATGAGGCCAACAAATTGATCGCTGCAAATGCAGCTGGTATGTCTTGAACTCATTTGGATAAGAATATTCATATTAATTTTAGCTCACGAAAAAACGGTTGGTGAGCTCCACGCCCAACTTACGGAAGAACGTGATCAAAGTAAGGAACTGAGGGAGTGCAACAAAGGTGAGTTTTTTTTAAGTCTGAGCACTCAATAGTTCAGCCAAAATGGTAAAATCCCTTCTCTTCGGTCACTGAAACGTTATCTACTTTGCAGAGCAGGAGAGCCAACTAGAAACTGTAAGAGAAGAGCTGGAGAAGCTCACATGCGATGCCGACACTCTTGAAGCCAAAATCGAAGGGAAAGATGCAGAAATTGCGAATTTGAAGAAAAGTGAGTACCAGAATCAATTAGAGTAACTTGTATTAATTTTTTTTCTCTAATGAGAAAAAACTCGATTAACATACAGTAGTTTCCATTAGAACCTCGATTTCCTTAAAAACTTTTTTTCAGAAGTGGAAGCCACCAAAAAAGAATGGGAGGAGAAAATGGAAACTGCCGAAAAAGACCATGAGCTGGAAGTTAAGGTCTACCTTCAGTCGATCGATAGACTCGAAAAAGGTGAGTTTCCTGATATAAAAAATATATAGATTGCGAAAAAAATACCCGAAAATATGTTTTCAGTCAAAAATATGTTTTCAGTCAAGGTCACTGATTTCCGTTGAATAACTTTTTTTCAGAAATTGAAACCACTAATGAAGAATGGAAAGAGAAGATGGAAGATACAAAAAAGGCTCACCAGTTGGAAACCAAAGGACACCTTGAAAAACGTGAGTTACTAGTTTAAAATTATATGATTGAGTTTCAGTAAAAAATTCAAATTTTGCAAAAAGACACCAACATTTTTTTTCAGTCAAGTAGAATCTTGTTCAAGCCTCAATGGATTATAACACTCACGTTGAAAAAATGGTGGACGACTTTGAGAAGGAGATTAAGGAGGCAAATGAACGGAAAGTGCAAGCAAATGCCGAACCGAGAAATGAGGAGCCATCTCGCAAAAAGGTAAGATAAAACTGAGCATTCTGACAAACAGAGTTTGGTCAAAAACGCTGTAGAATGAGATGTATTTTCAGAGAAAGTGCCAAGAATAAGTATTGTTAATCGTCTGCTTTTTATTCTACATTCTTTCCGTGCCTCCCAATCTTCTTCGGAAATTTGCATGCTCCAATATATTGTTTCTCGCTTTTTCTAATCATTCAATTATTTTCCTTTTTCTTCAGTTAAAATTCATTTCATATTCTTTTTGAATGACTTTAATTCTTCACTCCTTGCAAACCTTCTTTTCGATATTCTTATGCTTTCTGATAGCTTTTTAATGTTTTGCTTCACCTTTATATCAAGCTCAAATATATACATACATCTGAAGCATGGAATAAATATATAAGTTTTTTTTGCTCTTTGGTTTTTTTCTCGTTCAAATTTGGGACTTCCTTTCACAATTTTGAATTTTTTTCCCTGCTATTGTAGCTGGATTCATGAACAAATTAGAATTTACATAACGAAATGCCCGTCCTAACCGTAATCGACATCCACTTCGGGCCTTGACTCGAGTCAATCTCTCCCTTGGACGTGCTTCTTTTTATGACCCATAAAACTGGTAATCTACAGCTCATCGGTACGTCATCCGCCCCCCCCCCCCCGCCTCTCAATCTTATCAATCTGTTACCCATCTGTAGGTCCTCCCCCTCTTATCTGTCATTTTCCATCTCCATTTGCCCCACCAAATATCTCAGTAATTCTTTCTCAAAAGAACTAGGATGCTCCCTATTTTTGTCCTTTCTTGTCTACTTGTTACTGCTTTATCAGAAAACCCCCCTATCATCGGCTCTCCATGCTCAAACAATCAAGTTATCCATGGATTAACAAGGTTTAAAAATGGATCGATTGAGATCCAGTGCGCACCAATTCCATGTGGAGAAGTTGGAAAAGAATGTGTTGATGTGAGTTCTCAGAAAGTTGTTTTTGAACTTTTTTTTTTGAAAATCTCTTTCTTAAAGGTGGCCGGACAGGAAAGCCTCGTGGCGCAGAAATTAGTGCGAATACGCAATTTGTCGTAAGATGTGGTACATGCAGAAATTTGCCAGTTTACCATATTTTGGAATAAGACAAAAATTGTTGCCATCTGCGGGGTCGAACTTACACGCCACACCAGTTTGGTGCCGCGTGTACTACCGACTGCGCCACACGAGCGAAACCAAAACAAGCATGATTTTGCCTATATAAATGCGGCTGTTTCGATTTTTTGAGCAGAGGCTAGATGATCTCATTTAGAGTTGAGATTTGAGTTAAGTGAACTTTGTTCTTCAATTTCAGCAGTCATTATTTTTTCCTGTCCGGCCACTTTTAATAATGAAGATCTGAATAATCACAAAAATGTACAAAATATAACCTGTGAACCACTTACACAAAGTTGTTTTTATTACTTCTAATTTTATGTTTTGGTATTTCAGGATTCAATCCAATGCCGTAACGAGACCGAGGTCCCCACTGCATTGAAAAGGGGTCCAAATAACCAAACCATCTTGTTCCGTTGCTGCTGCAAGCCAAGAAACGACTTTTTGTTGGAACTGACGTTGTTCGTCTTAGAAGCTTTTATGCGGGAGGAGAAGTTGCTGCGAAGGATCTCTACGGAAACAATGGAGACTATGAATTCGACTTTGTTTCCAACGCCAGATCTGAGAAGTAAGTTTCATTTCGTTAGCTTAGAATTAAAACTTTGTTCTATCCCAGAGGAGGAGTCCGTGTTTGGGTGGACCGCATGTTTTGTCCTAAGGAAAAGAAACCAGTTGAATTTGACTCAATTACTACCACATCTGCTCCAAAGGTGACCAAGATTACCCCAGCTCCAGTACCAACAACTCCAGTTGATGAAGAAGGTAATGCGTAGAGTTTGAAAAAAATTCTTCGAATTTTTTGTTACTGTCATCTTTATCTGCTTCCAATTTTCCTTTTTTTCTTATCAAGTTTGATGGTCCTCTTCCATTCACTCGAATCCATTCTAATCAGTCCATACCTCCTTGGACGTGCTTCTTTATGACCCATAAAACTGGCAATCAACAACTCATCGATACGTACCTTCCCCCCCCCCCATCCTCCTTTCAATCTTATCAATCAGCTACTCATCCGTGGGTCCTCTTCCTTTTACAATCTTATTTGTCATTTTTCATCTCCATTACCTACCAAATATCTCAGTCATTCTTTCCTCGAAAGATCTAGGATACCCCTTTTTTTTGTCCTTTCCTGTCTACTTGTTACTGTTTCAGCTGGAAATGACAACATCTTCGGCTCTCCGTGCTCAAAAAATCAAGTTATTAGTAAGTTGACATTGTTTGAAGATGGAAAAATTGCGATTGAGTGCGCACCAGTTACTTGTATGCAAGTTCGAAGCCATTGTGTTGATGTGAGTTCTCAGAAACTTGTCTTTATTATTTTAGATTTCGTGTTTCAATATTTCAGGATCAAATCCAATGCCGTCCGAGGACAGACCCTGAGACCGAAATCCTTTCTGGAATGAGATGGGCTTCAAACAGTGACAGCATTATGCTCCGTTGTTGTACTATGCAATCTAAGGTAATGATTTATATTGGAACTGACATTGTTCGTTCTGGAACCTTTTACGAAGGAGGGAAAGTTGCTGACAAGGATCTGTACGGACCGGATGGAGACGATGAATTCGACTTTGTTGCCAACGTCAAAGCTGAGGAGTTAGTTTCATTTCGCTAGCTTAGAATGAAAATCATCTGTTTTTTTCCAGAGCAGGAGTCCGTGTTTGGGTATACCGTATGTTCTGTCCAAAGGGGGAGAAGCCAGTTGATTTCAAGCCAATTACGATCACATCTGCTCCAAAGGTTATCAAGACTAGAGCAGCTCCAGTACCAAGCTCTCCAGTTGTTTAAACGAATTTTTCAAGTTTTTTTGTTACTGGCATCTTCATTTTCTTCCAATTTTCCCTATTTTTTCTTATCAAGTTCAATGATCTTTCTGTTTTTATTCCCTTCCATTCACTCGAAATCATTCTAATGAGTCCGTATTAAAACGAGTATGTATATTTGACAATGAAAATCATGATTTTTGATGAATATGTTTTAAATTTCAAAGAATCTCCCCGCCCACTTACAAACAGTCTCCGCCCACTCACAACCAGTTGTGAACCGTCGGAAAACAAGTTTTGAAACCAAGCTTATTGAGAAAAGCATCACTTATAATTTATAGAACAGCAATCCGAATATAATCGGAAATGAAGCAAAAAAGGAAAAAAAACAAATCAAAACTCAGAACTTCCAGAATCACTCAAGTCTCTCCACCTTCTGAATATCCATCACCTCTATAACGATCATCTCACAATCCCATTGGTTGAGAAGACGCTTCACGGAGCAATACGCGTGGGCTCCGTAGATGCAGATCACGGAGGCAAAGTCGATTTTGACGGTCAACGCGAAGCCGTATGGGCTATTGCTGGAAACGAATAATTTGAAGATAATGGATATTCGTGTTGGTATACTTACCTTCTCGGATTCACCGTCTTATAAACTCCTGGCAATTCGGCAAAGTCTTGCAAGTAAGCCTCCACATTTCTGGTGAGACAGCTGACCGTGGTTCCGATTCTCTTGTGATCCTCCATCCAAAACGACGCCAGTGTGGTCAAGTCCCTTGGGATGAGCTCCGACCGGAAGAGCACAAGCTCCGGGATCTCAAGTTCGCGAAGAACTCCACTCCACCACATCTGATTGGCTGGCAGGCAGACGAACACGCGTGGGCAGTTTCGGAACGTCGGGTTTTGGAAGACCTGGTCATCCATATGACGGACTTGCAGGAACATGTACTTGATTGGATGAGTGAAGATTGGAAGTAATCCATTGATCAGGTTGTTTCCGTTGGCTTGATAGCAGAGTTCCTCGATGTGGAGCTTGAGTCCGACGGGAAGACGGAAGATGATTCGAGTGTTTTGGACACTGAATCGCTCGACGAACACCGAACGATCAAGAGTTCCAACTACTCTATCCACATAGAGTCTGAGGGCATCTCTGATCTTCATTCCTGGCTTCGAAATTGCCACGTCGACCTTGCCAGTGCGATGATTCTTCGTAGTCCTCTTCAAATAGAACTCTACACCGTCAACTGGGCTCTCCGGAATCGGAAGAACTTCCTCGTTGGCCATCACTGGATCTTCGATGGAAATGTCTCCTTGTTCTAGGTGAGGATCCTCCTCTCTTCTTCCATACTGATCAACGTCGTATGGGGCACCACGTCCTGGTTGAAGTCCAGGGAATTGGAAGGGTTTTCCGTCAGGAAGACGTCCAAGGACTTCCCAGGTAGTGCGAACGTCATGGAGGATCACTTGATTCCTCTGGATTTCTATGAAGTCGAAGTAGAGTGGAGCCTTATTGTTGGCAGTGTCGAGGACGGTCATTCCAGCGGCTCTCATGTCATATCTGGAAGAAAAGTTGTTATATAAAGCTTTTTTTGGCTTAAAGAGTACCTTTTGACTGGGCTCATCCATTGAAGCACCTTCAGTTGACTCTGGTAGTCGAGAGCACGGCCGAGAATTGTTGGCATTGTTTAGTAATAGGGGTACCTGGAATATAATTCAAATTGGGCGAGCTAGTTTGAAGAAAAAGGTAAAAAAAAAGAATAAGAAAACCATGAGAATGCGTCGTCAAATACAAAGGAACAGAGAGGTCACCAACTATCTGCAGAAGGTGTTTGCGGGGTTCTGTGTCTCCTCAAACAATGCACTGTTTTGCCAGTGTTTGAGCAAGCGACCCGCGCGCGCACAGAAAAAAGGAACATTCGTGACGATGAGCGCGCAGGGAGATTCTCTTCCACGGTCATACGGCCTTCTACGGCTTTCCACGGCCGCCATGTTGCAGGACTTTGGAAGTCAAATTATACAAAATTTAAAATCCACTATCATTTCCAAACGTCTGAATTTATCACTGTTCATGTCATTTTTCCCCTGTTTTGGAGTCTGTGTATCCGCTGTTTTCCCCTGTTTTTACCCTATTTTTCCCCTGTTTTTCCTCCTGTTTTTCCCTTTTTTTCCAGCTGTTTTTCAACTGTTTTTTTTCTGTTTTTATTCTCCCAAAGCGTAAAGGAGTCTTTTAGAAAAGTAAAGGTAGGATAACCCCTTCCCTGCATTCCTCCTCTCATCCTACTTCCCCCTATGATGTGGCTTATGTTCACCAGGAAGAGAAACATGACATCACGGTCCCGCCCTTCATCATCACATCGACACCCTCGACCCTTTCGAAGAAGGATATTGGATTTTCTTCTACACTATCTTTGTGGTTTTTCCTACCTTTTTTCCATTTTTTCATTTGCATGGTATTTTGTGACCTTCAGAAATGGACGAAGTTGCTGTATTCCGATCGCAAGCAGCTCATGTCATGATTCTAGTGCAGCGAATGCAAAACAAAATTGATGCTCAACGATATGAGCTTGAAAGGATGGAGTTGAAAGTGGAGAAGTTGGAAGAGAAAAATCAGAAAATGGCTAACGAGAATCACAGCAAGGCCCAGGAAATCAAAGCTAAGGATGAGCAACTTGAGAAGTTACTGGCAGAGTTGGAGAAGCTCATTTTGGAAAAAGCAGAGGTAAATATTAGATAAATACAAGTATAAAATTTTTTTCCAGACCCAAATGAATAGCAATGAGTCCTGCAAGTAATTCTCAACTAATCTTTTTTTACTTCTGCAATATATTTCATCCTGCCCTGCACCACAAAATTGTTTCAAAACATATAAATCTCTTGCTTATTTTCATGTTACTGCTCTTTTCTTTTTTTCCATAAAAATCATAAATTAGACACACTCATGACATGTGTATACGTGCTCAAAGCCCCTTGCTTGTTACCCGGGAAATTGAACATTGTGAAGTGGCGTGCACACTTTTCCCATTTTTCCCCATCCACTTTTTGCAGCTAAAAAAGAGCCAAATCGTACAATGAAGAGGCTCGTACATAGCCCAGATTAATGAGTGCTCATCACTCAGAAAGACGTCTTTGGGTGCTGCAACCATCACTCTTTTTTTTGCCTGACATGGGTTCCCCTATTTTTTTTTGCGGAAATTTGATTGGCTTCTTCAATATACATGTTAATCAATCTTGTTTGGAAGAGATTTTTTTATTGGTGAATTTCCAAAATTTGTGTTTTTCATCTCATAAAAGAGCATTAAAAAGGGAGTTTTCATTTTTGGAGCAATTATATCCAAGACCCATTTTCGAGGAAAACGAATAAAATTCATGAGATTTTGAGTAGAATTTTTATGAGAAAATGAATAAGAAAAAGAGGCGGAGTCAGAAGGAATTCCGAAGTGCTCAGTTTTTCCAAAGTGCTCAGCTCCGTGATTTTTTTCCTCTCTTTCTTTTTTGGGCCACTTCACTTTTCATCTTTTCAGCTAGGCCATTTTCAGCTAAGATGGCAGAGCCAAACCAAAATGTGCCAGGGGCTCCGGCAGAAGCTGCTAGAACATTGTCAGCTCCAAAAGCTGCTTTCAACAGGACTCAACAATACATTTCTGAGTTTGTTCAAAAGCTAGAAGCTGAATTGGATTATGCTCAAGAGCATATAAATGACTTGAAACAACAGCTTTTTGAGCAGAGTAAGCCGGAAAACATGAGTTCAGAAGGTACCGAAAAATATTTCCTCTTCTTCTGTATTTAAAAATTTTCAGAATTTATGGAAAAATATCAAAGTAATATAACAGAAAGAAATAATAAGATTGCCGAGCTCCAGGCATTGATCAGAGGATTGAGAATGGAATTGGAGCAGAAGAAGGATGACGAAATCCGCTTGCTTTACAAGATCGAAAAACTTGAATCGGGTGAGTGTTTGCGAAAACTATGATTGCTCTATTTTTTAAAAGCTTTTTCAGAAAAAATTGATCTCGTCCAGAAGGTTTTTAGGACTGAGAAGGAGATCTCGAAAGCGGGGGCAAACAAGTTGCCAAGAGACGTGGCACATGAAAAGACAAGTGCAAAATTTGTGGCTAGTGAGTGTTCGATGACTTTTTATAAAGTGTTTTTTGTTTCAATTCACAATAAATGATTTTCAGAATCATCACATGGTCGAGAATCTAGCGAAGTTAGACGCCAGCTGTATAAACAGACCAAAAACAGAGGAAAGGTTGTGGATGACTTCAACATTCAAGGTACACTTTTTTCATAGAAACTAACTCAGTTCAACAATTTTCAGAATCCAACAACAATGTTGGAAAAAAATCACCAGCAAAACATTCAAATCAAGTGGCTGGACCAAGTGTCCAGTCACAAATTTTCAATGAGGAAGAAGTTTCCTATGAAATTCAGAGACTCAAATTCAATGTGTCCTCTCACGGCAACAAAAAATTTGTGGTGAGTTTCAATTTTGTGTCTGTGTGTCTTTTTGTCCAACCTAACATCATTGACACTCTTTTAAGGAGAAACGTGACTGAACTGTTGCTCATCTACCATACGGTATTGGAACACAATGGTCCCAACTTTGTTTTTCGCAGATCTACATATTCGTTCCTCCCGCTTATTTTTTTATTGGTTTCTAATTTTTAAAAATTTGGTTCCTGATTTTTGTTCCCACTTATAGCAACCAATTTCCGAATTATTTTTTCAAAAAATCTACCTGTTTTTCAGAAAGACCATTTTTTCCTCTTTATTTTGACATTTGAACGATTTTTCCCGTATTTTTCTCATTTCGGCATAATCGCAATAAATTAATTCATTATTTTAATATCAGCTTTCTAAGCTTATTTTTCCTTTCTTCAAATATTATACTTCTTTTGAATTGTAATTTACTTCGAGCTTCTTTGTTCATTCTATTTTGCTTTTTCTCGAGTCCAACTATTTTTTATACTTTCACCCAAACTATCGACAGTACAATTGTATTTATTTCGCTTTTCACATATATTTTTGACAAATAAATCATGCCACTGCTAGATTCCTAAAAAAACACAATCATGAGTTTTCTGTCTGTCTTCACTCACGAGTCATCATTAAATCCAAGTCATACGGTGTGCAAACACCGTGCAAACATACAGACATACACCAAACCGTACGAGCAGGATGTTCTCCAAAAAAGACTCCACTGCCCATATTGTGTGGAGGGTAGCATCCCCTCTTCATTAACGACTACACTGCATACACTTACATACACGATTGACTTGCATATTTCGGTCTCGTTGTGTTCAGTTTTCTTCCTTATTTTCCCTCCATCTCCCTCCCCATTTCCTACTCAGGGGAGGGTAAAAGACGCCTCCCCTACTCCCTTTTTATCAGTGACAACGAGAGAAACGCCACTCTTATCAATGTCCTTTCTAACCCAGATAAATGTGCCGCCATAGCTCAGTCGGTTAGAGCGTGGGTCTAATAAGCCCAAGGTCGCAGGTTCGACCCCTGCTGGCGGCAAATCTTTTTTTTTCTTTTCTTAAAATTCATTCTTAATTTTATATATTCTGTTGTGTGCGTCGAAAAACCAATAGATTCCTTTTGTCCTCCTTTATCTATTCCTAACATCTTCACATAATGAGTGATGTGACCCGGTCATACAGGGTGCACCTGTCACTCAATGTCAATTAAAGGGATGGTGACGGGGTACAAGATAATCTCTTTTTTATATTTTCTGTCCTTCTATAAAAACGTGAAGACCCTTTTTACGCATCCAAATCAAAATCGATTCATTTCCAGAATTCAATTAAAACTTTACAAAAATGTACTATGACGACGATAGCGTATACGAGAACGATGACGACTTTGAGAAGGAAGAGGTTCAGGATCAGGTAAATCTATCGATTTTTTTTCCCGCAATTTCATATAAAACTTTTCAGCTCCTTCTCCCCGACGATCTGGAATCCGAGATGGCTGATCTCATCTTGGACGTCCGTTCCGTGCTCCAGGTGTCCGAAGGAATGGCTCGTATCCTGTTGCACAAGTTCAAGTGGAACAAGAACTCACTGCTCGACAAGTTCTACGAGAGTCCGGACACTGAAGCATTCCTCGTTGAGGCTCAAGTGATCCCGAAAACCACCCAGCCTTCTTCGACTGGAGAGGACGATTGCGACATCTGTTGCTCGTTCGGAGAGCTCACAGGACTTGCCTGCAACCATCGGGCTTGTGAAGATTGTTGGAAGCACTATCTGACGGAGAAGATCATGGAAGGGGGGAGCAGTGAGATTGAATGTATGAGTCCGGACTGCAAATTGTTGATTGAGGATGAAAAGGTGAGATTTTTTCTGTTCTAGTCCACCTACCAATTCATGAATTTCAGATAAAATTCTACATCAGGGACAAGACCATCCTGGACAAGCTTCAACGTCTTGTCATCAACAGTTTCGTGGAGACCAATCCTGTTCTTAAGTGGTGCCCAGGCCAAAACTGTCAGAAGGCTGTCAAAGTCGCGGATCCGGAGCCGCGCCTCATCTCCTGCCCATGCGGAACTCAGTTCTGCTTCTCCTGCTGCCAAAACTGGCATGCTCCCGCGGACTGTGCCCTCCTGAAGAAGTGGCTCAAAAAATGCATGGATGACAGTGAAACGTGCAATTGGATCAACGCGAACACCAAGGAATGCCCAAAGTGCTTTGTGCCAATCGAGAAGAATGGAGGGTGTAACCATATGAGATGCACTAACAAATCCTGCAAATTCGAGTTTTGCTGGATGTGTATGGGTTGCTGGAGAAGTCATGGAACAGCAGGATATCAGTGCAATCGGTGAGTTTCTTGGGAGTGCTATGAATACTCAATGACTTTTTCTTTCTCCAGGTTCAACGAAGGCCAAGACGCCAACCGGAGCAAACATCGTGCCTACCTGAACCGCTACCTCTTCTACTACAACAGATACATCACTCATCAACAGAGTCTGGCATTGGAGGAGAAGCTGAAGGAGACAGTAGCGGCTAAGATGGCCGAGATGGAATTGAAAGGAATGGCATGGATTGAAGTGCAATTCCTCAAAAAGTCTATCGATGCACTTGCAAAATGCCGACGCACTCTGATGTACACCTATGTCTTCGCCTTCTATCTGAAGAAGAGCAATCACTCGGAGATGTTCGAGAACAATCAGAGGGATTTGGAAATGGCCACCGAGCAGTTGTCCGGGTTTTTGGAGCGCGATTTGGAGAATGAGGATCTTGTCACTTTGAAGCAGAAGGTGCAAGATTTGACAAAGTATGTCGATAGGCGACAAGAGGCTCTGTTGGAGCATTGTGCCGATGGAAATGAGCAGGACCTCTGGGAATTTACTGAGAACGGTGTCTAATTATTGATTTTTGTGTCTTGGTGATTGGTTTTTTTTTTTTGATTTTCAATTTTTTAAAATATAATCTTTTCTTTTGCAAATAAATATTATGAAATTTACTGAAGCTTTCTTTTGCACATTTCTCATGCCGTGCAGAATACAGAAACTTGTGAGTAGAGTTAAAACGGTCACAATCTTGAGTTCTGGTTATTAACTTGCTGACTATTCCTGCCGAATCCTGTCAATCTGGAATTTTCGGATTGGTCATTTTCATTTGGTCTGGTCCGGCTCGATTGGCACACTTTGGCATGGCCAGCCGAATTCGACTCAGCTTAACCAGGCCCAACATGCCACAATCTGCTGGATGAACATATAAAAAAAAGTCTAATACAAGCTAGCCTCTCAAATCGTTGGTTTCCGGACGGTTTTTTTTCATTTCCGTGTCAGTTCAGATAGCCAATTTCAGATAGCCAGGTAGTCATTTTGTTGTTTTTAGTTAACTAATTTTCACATTTTTGGCTGACATTAGGTTTATTATTCGAGCAATTATAAATATTCGACATGGAACTTCAAGCATTAGAAAATGACTCTGCAACATTGGGTGGTCAATGACAGAGCATTACAAATTTCCCGAGAGTATAGAAGACAATAAAGAATCGGAAGGATAAGAGAAAGAAATGAGAGAAGCGGAATAAAATCTGGAAAATAGAAGAGCCAATTTTAGGATGCAGATCATTCCGGATACAAATAATGGGAATAGGATAGACATGGAAAGTGAATGAGAAGTTCTCGGTATTAGGAATTTGGATATCAGGATAGCAAAGGGTTGAAATTAGACAAAAACATGAGATTATAGAAGTCGGAAATCGGGACATCCGGACGAGAATCCCAGCTACTCCTTCTCGAAGATATCCTTTGGAATCACACAGATGAGTCCCGCCTTCACCTCGGTCTCTTGGAAGGCCTTGATCCTCTGGCTGTTGTACATCCATTGACCCTTCCTTCTATTAGAAAGCTCCTCCCAAGTAGTTTCTGAAAGATATCACAGTAATAACTACAGTAACCCTTCTAGAAAACTCACTCTTGTTCTGAGTCTTGACATATGTGTCATAGACCTCCGGAGCAGTGGTGGCCTGAACCTTGACTTGGGGAACGCCGCATGTGGAATTGAGAGTGAAGAGCCATGGAGACAGCTCTGGAAAAGAATTGGTAAAGTTTTCGGACCAGTTGAGTAAAAGCCAACTTACCCGGTAACCCTGCGATCGCGTGCTTCATCTTCTCGGCCAGTTGATTCGCATCTTGGCGGCTGATGGTAGCTGGAACTGGGGCATCTCCTGAAACCATACAAAATTAGATGACTTTTGAGGTTACTATGCTTACGGATCTCTTTTCTTTTCAGGATCTTCGCTGCCATTTCGGCCTTTCCCTCTTCGGTCGGTGTGCACTTCACCAAACTCTCTTTGTCCTTCTCCGCCGTCTCCAACTTTCTCTTCGTCCCCTTCCTCTCGCTCTCCTTGTACCCGTCCTTCATTCTCTCCTGCCGACTCTTCTCTTCATTCACCGCCTTTTCCTTCATTTCCTTGTGCCTCCTCGACAGATCGTTGTTTTCAACGATAAGTCTCGTTGTCGCGGCGTCGTCGGCTTTCTCCTGAGCGTCGAGTTCAGCGAGCTCCGCATTGATTTTTTCCATAGCTGAAACACTCAAAACTACAGTTACCCCTAAAAATCTATTATACCTGTGGTCAGATCTTGGTTGGGCTGGCTGGCTTGTCCGTCTCCATTGAAGTCGCTTGAGGAGTTCTGGTTGGCTGGGAGCATCCTTGATTCGAGCAGTAGTAGATCAATTTCTGAAAACATGGGTTAGAAAAGTTTGAAGGCAGAAAAATAGACTGAGAAAAGGAATCAGCATGGTATTGAAACCAGTAAAGTGGAACAAATCACAAAAACTAAAAAAAAATCAATTTGAATTTATTGAAAAGTGTCAAAAAATGAATAAATGCATGCAATTCTAGTTGATGTCTTCACTCTCATCGCCGCTGTTATTGTCGTTATTGTCGTCACCATAGTTCCCAGCCATCTGAAACCCGAAAAATATTTACTGCCCCACAATTTTGAATTTCTTACCCTCACGATCTTTCTTGGGGGCTCATCATCAGAGTCCATATCCTCGAGCCCATAATCCATCTGCACTGCTCCATCCGCCTGTCTCTTCTTCATCGCCCTCATTTGTCTCGGGACAATGAATCCAAGTCCAATTTGAAGATTGTGCTCTGTTTTCATCATCTTCGCCCACTTTTCGCATTGCTGTCTAGTGTCCTTGTTCGAGGGAAACTTGTCTGAAAACTTAGGTTCATTAGATTATAAAATCAAGACTGTTTGACTCTAACTCTCTATAAGACTTTTGTTCTCAAGACCCATGTCTTATTATCAAAGTTTTTTATAAGACGATAACTCACCAGCTCCCACAAGCTTCTGTGCACGCTTGAATACATTAATAAGCCGCGGAGGCTTCGTGACCACTTGTGGCATTTTTGCATTTTCCCCGAATGGATTGAACAGCGAGCTGGGGAACAGATATCTGTCCAAGTTGAGGGGCTTACCAGCTAAAAAAAACCAATTTTTGTTAAGAAAATGTAACCGTGATCCCAATTACCCAAGTGTCTATTGAAATAGATCTCCTTATTTTCCAATGTGTGGAGCACTGCCTTATTCCATAACTTTTCTTCCTTCGTCAGCTCCCTTTCTTCGACTTTGTTCCTTTGGTTCTTCTCAATATCTTCCATTGCCTCTTCGAAAGTTTTGACTTTCGCCCACTCCCAAAAATCGGTGCCTGTAAGAGTACGTTGGTTAAACCGATTGTGCATTGAAAAATTAGCTTACTATGCGTTTGGTATTGGCCTCCGGAAGATTGTGGCAGTGCAGGATGTGTTGCTGGTTGTGGTTGGCAAGAAGAATGGTCAGTTGAACCTGAAATTAAAATTAAAATTTTAGTGCCATTCATCAAAAAATTAGTGATTTTCTGTGTTTTCACAGAAAAGTGAGGATTTCAAGCTTCTGGAAGTCAATTTGTAAGCTTGAGAAGCGAGATTCACTCAGTTTTTTAGTGGTAGCCTAACTTTCGCAGGTTTGTTCGACATTTTTTAACAGACATAGAAATTGAGCTAATTTTTAGAATTCCTAAGATTTACAGCTCTTTCTCACGCTTCAATTCCATAAGGACTGATTTTTTGACAGAAAAAAGTTCTATTTCTAAACGGAATGTTGTTAAACATGCTTACATTGAGAGAGATTCGGACGGTGAACTGGATGTTCGTGCTGATCTGCGAAGAATGGTAGCTGGGCGGTAGATGTGTGTGGTTGTGGCTGACAAGATGGAGCGTAGGAAGGTTGACTTGGGTCTAAAAATCGATGAATTTCAGCCATACATCAAAAAAAGCACTGATTTGTAGTGTTTTTACAAAATCGCGAGAATTTCAAAAGAGAGACTATCTTAAATGATAACGTTCTTTTGAAAATCGCTTACATTGAGAGGTATTTAAACAATAAGCAGATTGTTGTTGCTGAGCTCCAGAGAATGGCGGTGGTGCCAAAGATGGGTGTGACTGTGGATGAGAGAATGGCTGGCAGGAGGAACGACTTGGGTCTGAAAATATTGAAAACTTGAAAACAGCTTTGATTTGCATCCTGGCGGTCTTTATATTCAACCTCCCACCATTTTACGTATTGCATGTTCTCAAAACTAGCTTACATTGAGCGAACTCTGGGCGGTAATCGGAATGTTGCTGCTGGTTCACAGTGGATGTTGGCAGTGCGGATGTGAATGGTTGTGGCCAATGAGACGTACGAGAGGATGCTTGAATAGGGCCTGGAAACAAATCAAATGAAAAAAAAAACAATAATTCTTTGAGTTTGAATGTTTTCCATCAAAAAGATAGTTATTGTAGTATGTTTAAAGACTCTGAAAAATAATAGTTTTTCATCTGACAGTCTGGGTATTCAAGTAAACCATAGTTTTGGATCTGACTTGTCAAGAAGTTTTACTTTTACTATCCTAATCGGATTGTTCATAACCATACGTTCTCTGAAGTCCATTTTTAATCCCTAACTTTCCCCGCTATCTTTCTCTAACCTTTTTTGGAGACATTTGATAGAATAAGCTCAACTTCTAGATCAAGCTCTGCATCTTCATCCAGTATTGCTCTGTTCTGTGGCGGCTCATCCAGAAGTGGTCCAATATGGGCAGTTGATTGACGAAAGATGCCACTAGAAGATACCTTTGGCAGAACTGCATTATTTGCAGCAAGAGGGATTGAAGAGGAAGTGGAGAAAGACACTGAAAAAAGATAGAATTAGAAATTAATTTTAAAAGTCAAGTTATTGTTTAACTTACTTCCAGAAGAAGATGTACCAGATGAGTTTGGTGGCGAGGAGGCTGGTGTGTCGTCTACGAATGCTTCAAGATGATCTCTTGCAGGATTTGCTGTGTTGCGCGGTGGCAGATCTCCTGAAACCATATAGTTTGTCGAGCATATAAGAGAGACTCGATTTCAAAATTTATTTTTTTTGCTTCTGATTTTGAAACTTCAGCTTAAAAATGTGGTTCTTCAGAAGTTACCAAATGTTCGAAAATTTCACTAAAATCTGGCTATTTTCATTTTTTGTGTTCAAAATTCACCGAAATTTGGCAGAAAGACGGAAATTTACAAAATTACGTGATTTCATCAAAACTTCAATCTTTTTTCAATTTCCGTTCCAGTTCTGGGAATACAACAACTGTTTCAGTCTAGATATTTATTGTCAGTATACAAACTCATTAAATAAACAAAAAATCACAGAAGAAGAAGTTGAAAAAGGAAACTGGTACATGGAGTCCTGTAAAAGAGAAAACACGCCCTGAAAGTTGGATTGGAAAACAGTCACCGATTTTGCTTGTGAGCGAATTCTGTTATATCCCAAAAGTTTCCTTATTTTTATTAAAACCGTGAACTCCATTCACCTTCTCAGAATAGTCTCGCAGGCAAATTCTGTGAGACCAAAAAAACATAAGAAAGATAATCATTATGATTAAAAGCGTGAATTTTATTGAGAGGAAAACCCTCTCTCACAGGATTCGCTTCCAGGCAAAATCTGGGAAAAACCAGAAAACCTGATGACAATTTTATAATTGGTAAGATTTTGGGGGTTAAAAAGTAATGATCAGTCGTTTGAAAAAACGATGGATCACTACGTGTTCAAATGGATCAAACAAAACGCAAAAAATAACTTAAATAGTGAGTTTTGGTAAACGGGTGGAAAATTTCTGACCTCCATAGTTCATTCTGTCAACTGCTGATCTCCATTTGTATCTGCAATCAGTTTGGATGAGTAAAAATCATACACGAAAAACAGTAGCCACGTTGATAATAATTTTTTTTTTTTGAAATTTTTCCACGTTGATGACCTCTTGGGAAAAATATTGTTTTTGAAAAACACGTGGATTTATT